>JAQZBX010085568.1:0-13111 GCA_029593785.1 Cabassous unicinctus
TTTTTGGTATATTCTCTTGCTGTGTCCTAATACCACTGTTAGGGCTATTCTATGGGGTCACTTGCTTGCTATGTTCACTTTTTCAACCCTTTATGAGCCAGCAGGTCATGACAAAGGGAAGCCACTTAATAGTTTTGCTACCTAATCTTAACACCTTAGTTTTTCAAAAGGATTTCTTATAAATGTTCCCACTTTTTATCACATCTGAGGGAAAGAGTATCTCAAAGAGCAGCTCTTAGCACTTGCCAATTAAATCTGAGCTATCTCTTATAATGTCTTTTAGCTCCCTTTGAAGAGGGATTTCTGTCTCAGATCTGTAAATTGCACTCTTTATATTGCCATTTATGCCATAAGAGGTTTGTGACCTCCGAATAAATTTTTTTGAGATGGATTTTCATAGTGTATATGACTTCAATTTTGGATTTGTAGGTCTTTTCTCCTGTACAAGAAAAAGGGCAGAAAGGGTATCCCATTTTCTGAAAAGAAAGCTGATATTTAACATATAATATAGTTTTACAACCACTCAAAGCTTATAGAAATTATAGAAAAACTCACGTAACATTTTTTGGTTAAGGACCTTGGCATAGGAAAAGTATATTCAGAAGAAATCGCTGAATGCAGCACTCATTTCTAAAACTGTTTTTAACCCGTAAGCCACAGGGTAATATGTATAACATATCGTATTGTAAGTACTCAGTATACGTTAATTAAATGAAGTGGTGATGATAATTCTATAATTAAAATCTCCGTGCATTATGTGATTATTCCCTGTTCTTGTAAGAAAGTATCATCAACCTGTGTCTTAACGTGGGAAAGATAGTGAAATTAATGCATTAAAAGGCAGTGAAGGGAAGACTTCTGCTTCAGCAGAGATGGAGTAGATGCATACTTTCCCCCATTCCTCTTGTTAAATACAACTAATAATCCTGGACATTATATATAAAACCAATGTCAAAAGACTAAAAGGTGGAAAGAAGTAGGCAAACCAGCCAGGGTCCTCGGGACCCAAGGAATGACTCTGTTTAGTTCCCTGGGTTTTCTTTTTGCCTCATATATCCCAAACTTACGCCTATTCTGATGCATGTATTTTTTATTTCGTTGATGAATTGGTTTGATATGTGGAAAATAAGTCAAAATGTAAATTGTGATATTATATAGACTATATGGTTTTTGGCAAAATGTAACCTTTCACATACTGACAAGGCCCCAATAAGAACAAAATAAAGCATATTTATTGCTTAAAGCATCTGAAGGGCTGTTATGAATAACAATTGTTTTCGCATTTAACTTACTGTGTTCCCATGAAGTACATCTATGGGACAGTGTGCTGAAGAAACCCAAATAAACCTTTAAAGTTGCCAGTGCTTTAATTTAACACAAGTTTCTTTGGTATTTGCATACACAGATTGTATTATTCATAATTAACTTCCCTAGACATGTATTTGCAGCTTTCTCTATCCCTCAGTACCCGTTTGCCTCATTGAAAAGTTCAGTTGCGTTCGACAACACCAATCTGGCATTTAAATGTGATACATGTAGACCTCACATTCATTCTTCAAACAACATATACAAAGTGATGTACAGGGAGACTGTCTACGTTATGCCTGCTGTTGTTTGTTCGACAACACCAATCTGGCATTTAAATGTGATACATGTAGACCTCACATTCATTCTTCAAACAACATATACAAAGTGACGTACAGGGAGACTGTCTACGTTATGCCTGCTGTTGTTTCTGCCTGTGATTCTCATGATCAGAGGTTCCAAAGCAGAGTACTTCTGTTCAACTCTCTTGCAGGCAACTCACTTATACTGAGAGCATCTGCCTTGTTCTGACTAATTTCCACATGTGAAAAAAATAGGGGAAGGTGAACAGTCCCATTGTAAATGTTTGTTGTTCCTGGAAAACACAATAGACAATTTGTTTTGATTAGAGTCAACAGATTAGTGTTAGGTAAGAATGTGCTCCAAATGCTGCTGAAAAACGTAAAGAAGATATTTCAGTGGCTCAGACTATGTTTTCTTTATTGAATGCTGCCTCAGTGTATTGTAACTCCCCAATTCATTATAAAGTCATAAACTTGCTCTATAAAAAAGTTCTTAAAAAACGCCAAATATAGCCAACCTCTCTCTCCCCCTAATTACATGTTTTCTTCTGCCTACACATAGCTCAAACCTTATGCTGCATCAAGCTAAAACATTTTAGTTTCTCTTTTTTTTCTATAATGATTGGAAAATATGTTCACTCTCTTTTTTTCCTCCTGTTTCAATGCATTCCTGTCATTACTTCTCTTTTCATTTCATGTACCATTATTGGTTCTAAGAGCATACAAATATTTCTATAACATTTCCCAATGTTATGGAAATAATGGTTCCCAAGTGATATGAGAAGATATGAAAATTTCTTCATCTTAGCTCATTCCATGACAAGATATCTTCATGCCAACAACTAATACAGACCAAACTGAAAATTTGCCCAGCAAGTTGAAATAAATGTATTCATTTCACTTTGGTAAAATCTGTTTGCTGTAAATGAATATCCAAATTTCAAGTTCTGCAACTGTTTCAATGACTTTTTCTAAACAATAGGAAAGAAAATATGAGTACTTCTAGTAATCAGGCCAAAACTAGGTACCAAACTAAAGCTTGAGCAAATTGCAATCTCAGAGAATGACTCCTGGAATCCCAGAGGCCATGAATTTTGTGTTAATTTTTCATTTATTCTTAGGAAGTTCACGTTAAACAAACAGATAATCATAACACAAAGATTCTCAAACATTAAGGGAAATTGTTTTAGTGAGCAACTCATCTCATTTTGCTGGAAATTTCTAGTTTTAGCACTGAAAGCCTTGTTGAAAGACAAATGGGAGTTGAATTTGCAGATTACAGCATTTTATTTGGGACACCAAAATTTTGCTGCAACAAAGGAAACCAGATTACTTGCAAGAACGGAAATAGCTTTGGGTATTTAGGGATGGCAAATGATTTTTGTAGACATAAAAAGGATGTTAGCTTGACTCCTATTAATTTGATGAGGGTTTACCCATTTTAAACATAATGAGCTAGGATTATCTTGCTTGGCTATCTTGGTCAGCTGCCTTGGTGGAGATTTCAAATTTTAAAAGATATCAAGAGGAAACTCAAGAGGGAGTTCAAAGAGAAAGTAGGACACAGATTTTATTTTGGCTCTAAGGGGTCTCCAGGGCTTTCTGTATATAATTTCATTAGTCCCATGCCCCTGTAAACCTCTCCATCCTAAGCAAACTGGGATGGTTGATAACACTATAGTATGGTAATTAAATTTCTTTGAAAGAATTAATTCCATTGTATTTGGATGTATGCAATTGTATTTTAAGATAAGTAAGTATATTAAGTGCATATTAATTTAAAATGCATTATTTGACTAAACCATCATTAAATTTATTTCAAATTATTTATTTTCAGAAGTAATTTTTCAATGAAAAATTGCTTTGGGCATAATAATACAATTAAATCTAAAGTTGTGACTAAAACAGATTTTTGAAAAACATTCTGAAGTAAAATAAACATTAATTAAGACTGTATTTGGATGTATTTGTTAGACCCTAAAATTAATAAGATAAATAAAATGCAATCTTTTTTCTCTAGGATTTTATGGTTCCAAGCTTCCAAGTTTCTATGGAAACCACTTTGTAATTTTAATAGAATAAACAACTGTATACTCACTTATTTGTCCATAATTGTCCATAATGTCCATAACTACTTGTAGTTATCATAGATTGGTGCAGTGGATTTTTTTCCCCAAGAAATATGCTGAAATGATAAAGTTTGTTTCCCTTTGTCTTTAACAAAACAGGCTTATTCTTTTGGAAGCAAGAGTTATTTGGGCCAATGAAATCCAATTTTAAAAAAGTAATAAAATACTTATGTTTTTATATGCTAGGGTCAAAAACACCACATTATTGAAGAAATGTCATAAAGTATGAGGAGCATAAAAATAGCTAAGAAAATAGCCTAAAGAAATATAAGTGCATTTATATGGTTGGTTATATTCCCAATCTTTATGTAAGATATTTGGTACTTGGATGGCACTTCTCTTTCAAACAATGCTAAAGCTTTAGTTTGCTTTCTAGACCAGCTGGAATAAACTGATAAAGAGAACATATTTAGTACTAGTAATAAAAGAAAAAGTAAAATTTAATAAAAATTACTTCCAAGATTTCTCATCTTGCACCAGTGTGACATTTAAGCAATGCCAGTTTGAGCATGCCACTTCCCTACACACACACACACACACACACACACACACACACACACAGAGCATACTCACACATGGTCACAGTTAAAAGTAATTGGGCTCTTAGTACTGTAAAGGTTAAGACCAAAAGCTATCAATATCCTAAATGTCCATATATAGCCAGCAGCCCACTTCATCCCATTAACACTCCACCCAGCCTCTTATTACTCTGGCCATATTGGCCTCCTTTCTTCCTGCTCTCCCTGTGCCATTATACCTTCCATTGCCTCTTCCTAGAAAGGTCTTATCCTTCTTATACTTAAAATATAGAATAGAGTTCAAGCATTATTTACCTTACTCGCCAGTTCACATCAAATTCTTTTCTGCATTTTTTTTCACAGACCCATGCTACATTATTTTATAACATTCATCTCAGGTTGTTTTATGTATTCAGTAGCGTGACTATTTAATTAATGTCTCTCTTCTGCTTTAGTCTGTAGGCTCCATGAAGCAGGGGACCTGCCTGGTTTTGCTCCCAACACTGTGTATTCCCTGCCTAGCACATATCTTGGCCTTTAGTAGACACTAGATTAAAATTTTTAAATTTAATTTTTTGTCATATATACTGGTATTTGAAGAAAAGTGGGCTAATTATTGAAGGATGATAAAGAAGAGGAAAATAGTACATAACTTAAAGGGACTATCAGGGGCTGTTTTATAAGGTTTTAGATGTTATCATTTATTAGTTGCCATATATATGTATATATGTATATATGCATATACAGTCAATCCTCATTATTCTTGGATTTTGTATTTTCAAATTTTCCTACTTGCTAATTTCTTTTTTTGGTAATCCCTAATCAGTAGTCACAGTGCATGCATGGTCACAAACATGCACAGAGCAGAAAAACATTTGAGTCACCCAACTCACAGATTCCCAACTGAGGTCTAATGAGGTGACGCTTTGCCATCTTGTTTCAGTTCTCACTCTGCAAGCAAGCATCCTTTTTGTGGTACATTTAATGCCTTGTTTTATGCATTTTTTGCTTTTTCTTGGTGATTTTGCTGTTTAAAATTATCCCAGATATAGTGCTGAAGTCCTGTCTAGTGTTCCTAAGCACAAGAAGGCTGTGATGTGCTTTATGAAGACAATATGTGAGTTAGATAAGCTTTGCTCCAGCATGAATTTTTTTACCTTTGACTGTGAGTTCAATGTTAACGAATAAATAGAATATATTAAATTAGATGTTTTAAACAGAAACATATATAAACCAAGTTTATGTATTGATTAGTTGATGAAAATGTTGCGATCCGAGGCTCACCATATATCTTTTTTATTTACCTTTAAAATTTTTACTACCTTTTTTTGTGGTAACATAAAATTTGCCATTTTAACCATTTTTAAGTGTACAATTCAGTGGCATTAATTACATTTAAAAGGTTGTCCTACCAAATTTTTACCAAAACTTTTCATTACCAAAACTTTTTCATCACTCCAAACAGAAACTCTGTACCCACAATCCAATACAATTTTTTTGCAATAATAAACTTTATTTTTAGAGAAATTTTAGATTTACAGAAAAGTTACACCAAAAGTATAGGGAATTCACATATAACCTCCCCCCCCATACACATACATAGTTTCCCTTATTATTAGCATCTTACGTTAGTGTGGAATATTTGTCACAGTTGTTGAACTGATATTGAAGCATTGCTACTAACCAAGGTCTGTAGTTTACATTACGGTTTACTCTTTGTGCTGTACAGTTTTATAAGCTTTGGCAGATGTACAATGCCACGTGTCTGTTGTTGCAATATCATACAGTACAATTTCACTGCCCTAAAAATGCCCTGTGTTCCAACTATCCATCCCTTTCTTTCCTTTCTGAATCCCTGGCAACCACTATCTTTATGTCAATGTTAAAAAAAGTTACTCCATTAACACAAGATAATAACCACAATAATAAATCTACTTTGGTTGGTGGTTACACTTCCCCTTTATGTTTGTTCACTCCTCAGCCTTGAGGGATTTGGGATGACGTGTGTTCTGACTGCTTCAGGCTGAGAGTGGACTTGGATATTATGGGGCTGATGGAAAGAATTGTTTTGCTTGCAGTTGTAGATACTCCTTGTTTCTTGGAATGTTTCTTGTTTCTTGGAATGGGATTTGGCCATCATTATCATTTTGTCGGTTGTCCAGGGCAAGTTCGAAGAACTGGAGATTAGGACAGTAGGAGTTGGCTGCAAGTCTTCTGGGATTCAGGTTTAACCGGCCTATGAACAATCCAAGTATCTGAGACATATATATTTAATGGGCATATTGAAAACTATAGTTTCAAATAAAAGAAGTAGAAGAATCATGGGTAGGGGAATTATAAATGAGTATAACTATGTTATATTGGGGAAATTGTTTGTTCCCAAATAGAATCTGCTGATGAGTTGCTGATTTCATGAGGCTGTATGACTTGCCTCTGGTGTCCAGTTGTCCCTAGAGCTCTGGGGAACACTCTTGTTTGAAGATTTCTTAATGTGGCAGTTTTTGAAATCTGCCTGAGACCTGCATAAACATAACCTCTAGAGTGACATCCTGACTCACTTTGAAATTACTTAGACATAAAAACTCTTTTTTATGTAATATTTATCCCTCAGTGCCAGGGAGGCTCATTCCTGGGAGTCATGTCATACATCGGCAGAGGTGGGAGTAGTGAGGTCATTTGCTGAGTTTGGCTTAGAGAGAGGTTACATTTGAGTAACAAGGAGGTTTTCAGGAGATTACTCTTAGGCTTTAATTATAATTAGGCTATTTTAATTTTTATTGGAATAAGGTGCATAATTACAAGCATTTAGATTGAGGGGTTGGCATATTGGCTTGTTTTCTTTTGTTAGTCATGGCTTAAATATTCTAAAGGTTTTTGCCATTTTGTTTGAGAAAGTAGCAGGACTTCTCCAGGATGGAAATTTAATATTTTGTTAGCTCCTGTGTGGATCTCTATCTATTAAGAAAACATACCAGTGACAACACGAATACATTCAAAACCCATAGAAGTAAGCTTTAGGTTCATTTATTCTCAGATATTCCTTCACCATCAACTCCCTGTACTAGTGATGTACGTTTGCTATAGATTCTGAAAGACCATTCCTATATTTGTATACTTAATCACAGTCCTCAGTCACTCCAGAGTTAACTGAGTTATAGAGTTACCTGTTTATCCTCTAGCTTTCCTTCTAGCATCATGGATGGCCCAAAACTTCCCCTTTCAACCACGTTCACATTCACACTTAATTACACTCATATCGTTCACGAAATATCATTATGTAAGGTATTTGGTACTTGAATGTGTTTCCTCTAGGAGCAGTGTTTCAATGCTTGCTAATTCAGTGTTTGCGGTTGCTAAAATAAAGAGAATTAACTATAGATAGATAGATAGATAGATATAATTTTTCTTCACAACTCATAATTTTCCATTTTGTGATACAGGTAGATATCTACCACCCCACTTACATTTATGAGATATAATTAGGAAGATTTTTAAAAATTCACATAATGACTAAATACAGCGAAGGGAAGAAAACATTTTGAAGTAATTTGAATAGTAATGGGAAGTAGGAGAATTGATTTAAGAGGATATGTATCTGTTACCCTAAGATTTGCTTAAAGTAGTGTTTGCTAATCTGGGATTGGGTGAAGATCAAAGAAAGTTGCATAAGGGTGAGAAAGTGGTGATGAATCAGATGATTTTCAGGGCCAGGTAACAGATAGCATCTTAGTTACCTCTCCCTTGAGTTGGAGGGGGTCAGTTTGAGAGTCTATCCTTCATAGGTACAGAATGAGGGGAAATTAACTAGAATATTTAGGTACATTAGCATAGTGGGTCAAAGGTGTTCACATAATCTTATGATAGCTGTGTACATGTTTTATAAATCGAGTGAGTTAATTGTGATAGAGAAATTATTGATTGCTGTTTCTTTCCCATAGAAACATAACACACCATAGCAAATCTTTAGCAAATAAACTGTACTTACTCCAAGCTGAAAATATTAAAATACTATTCTTTAGAAAATTGATTAAATCACTTAGAAATAAGCATGACTACTTGAATTCCACACAGTATAGTTTCACTTAATATTCAAATAACTGAATAAAGTAGAAGGATACTTAAGTGACAGCTTCTTGGTGGATGTTGATGATCTTTATGTTGATCATTATAGATGCAAATTAATAGCTTTCCATAGAATTCCATTCCAGTATTAAATTATACTGTAGTTAAAAAGTATTTTGTGAGCTTATCTAAACTCTCTTGTCTGGACCTTTTAAGTTCCTTTAATTTTCACTGGTCTTTTGTGAGGCTGGAATGCAATTGTTTGGTTTCTGTTTGTGGTTAATTCTATGTATATTTGAAAAAGGCTTTTGCAATCGTTGGCTTTATATTTCACAGCTGAGGCAAGCCTAGATATGCTCTTTGTAGGCATGAAATAGTTTCCATTCTCTTCAACACTTTTGTTGTCTTTTTTACAGTTCCTTGTAGTCTCTACAGAGCCCTCTTAAAATGCAGAATAAGTTAAATGCTCATCAGCCCAGACTGGTCATGAGATTATAATTATTGAAGCTGGGTAACAGGTATACAGATGTTCATTTTGCCATTTTTACTTTTGCATATGGTTAAAGTTTTCCGTAGTAAAAAGTTTAAAAAATATGTATGTAAAAGGCCTTTCTACTAAGAGCTAAGGTGTGTGTGTGTGTGTGTGTGTGTGTGTGTGTGTGTTGTATGCATCTGCACTCTCCTTGAATCTTGGGTTTTTGGATTCTGGGTTAGTGACTATTTCTTCTGGCTTAGTGACTATTTCTTCTGGCTCTCTGCTTCAGTGAGCCTGGGAGGTGTTAGTAAAAGTAACTTTGGCTAAGCTAAACTTTGCTCCAGCAGGACGCGTTGCTCACAGTCTCCTGGTTTCCTCGTCTTTCATCTGTAAATGGTTATGGGATTGTAATAAGGGCGCTGCAGAACAATTTTCCTCGCTATTTGCAAGTCACATGCCTGGAAATGCTGTATCTGCGGTTCTGTATTATCTCAAGGGCAAAACAAGTGTGGCCCCTCGCGCAGTACCGTTTGTCTAGCCACGACTGTGTTTTAGTGGAGAAAATATTCGCTAAGAATCAGGGGAGGTGGATTTTAATTTGTTAGCCACTGTTCATTGAGAGAAATTCATGGAACTGTGCCTCCTCGCTCACTTAAAATTCATGGTGTTCAAACTCTTAACTACATAACTGCAGGTCACAACTTTTATTTCTTATTAACTCCCCATTATTCCCCAAAGGGTCTCAATTTCCCATCCTCCCTTTACTTGAGCTCTCTCTAATATAGATTTTCCTCTTTACTGAGAATACAAGGTTCTGGAATATCACCTTTTCCAATTACCCTCCTCTTTATTTATCAATGTCTTCCTATCATTTACTTTCATCTTTTTTTCATTTCTGGGTGACTTTGCCTGAATTTCCCTTCTACAGCTGACCTACTTGGCAATATCCTAGTTTTTATTCTCATTGCAAGCAAATGTTACATCTTCCATGACATTTTCTTCTGCTCCTGCAGGGAGAATAAGTAGCTCAATCATCTCTGTTCCCATAGCACTTTATTCATAGCTCTATCATAGTGGAGTTTTTAAAAAGTGATTATTTTCATTTGCTTGAATATACTGTGTGTCTCCTCCCACTAAATTATGTGTTCCTTGAAGGGAGCATGTCTTTTTTCCTTTGTATCTCTAATTCCAGTGCATGGGACATAGTAGTGTGCACTTAATAAATGTTAACTACAATTCAGTTATTTCTTTGCTATGTCTGATGGTTAAATAAAAACATAGTGCCTCTTTTCTTAAAAAAAATTCCTCGATTTATGTTGTTGATTCCATCTCTATGTTTTAAAACACATTGCTTTCACAGATTATCTCTTTTAGCTTACATTTCTCCCTCTTTACTGTGTTTTTCCCTCAGAAATAGATGCCTTTAATGAGTGTGAACAGATAAGGGAAACATAAAACTAGCATAAATAAACTAGTTTATCTTTGATATATGAATGATGGTAATAGGTGTGATATTCTCTTGGACTAATAATGGGCTGCTTCTCTCATGATTTGTGGGTTGTTTCTTTTTGTTGAGGGGAGAGAGAAGGACAGGGAGAGATTGACTATTGAGCTATGACACAAAGAATCATCTGGACAAGGAGATCGGGATTGTGTGCTCTGATCCTTCTCTAGTCCTTCTTTCACACTTCCTCCAGTGCCAGAAATTACTGTCTATTAGAGCAAGGCTAGCTTTTCACCAATATTTCTCTGCTAAGGAGAAGAAGGGAAGAGAGAACAATTGGGTTTAATTTATTTATCATCTTAACCTAGTTATTCCACTGCTTTATTTTACCTAGGTTCAGGATTTGACAATAACACAAATCAAAATATTTTTCTGGCTTCATTGTGCTTCCAAAAATAGAATTATCTCTGATTTGGTATACATTTCACAAATACGTACTTACCATGTCCTATGTCTTTCCTGGTCTAGGTAGGGTGTCAGGAATAGGGTGGAACATGGCAATATCGCTAGGCCCCAAAACCACTTCCTTTCCTCATCCCCCAAAGCCTGCATCATCACAAGCAGAACTTCAAGAAATATTCTCTAGATTGCAAACATCCGCAGATTTATATAATTCTATATGTATAAAAAAATCCCTCAACCATGCCTGTTTCTTAGGACAGTTTATAAAATTTTTCACCTAACATTTAATAAGCATGTGCCATTCAGTGTTCCAAGAACTTTGCCTATTGGGAATTAACGCACAACAATATTGACAGAGCTGTGAGTTTCCTATGTGGTAGGCAACCTTCAGAAGTTACTGAGTACTTGCCAAATTCCAGGCTCAGTATCATGCACTGTATTTTATTATTAATAATAGCCGGTATTTCATTGAGCTCCTTGATGCCAAGCTCCATGCTAAGGGTTTGACATCATTAATTCATTTAAACCATGCAGTCAGCTGCTGAAATAGGTAGTATTTTTATCCCCATTGCAACATGCAGAAACTGATGTTAAAAGATGATTTGAAATAGACAGAGACAATAGCTAGTAAGTAACAGAGTCATGATTTAAAACATAGATCTGATTGACTCCACAGCTAGTGCTATTTGGCACATTATTTGTCCCTGCTTTGCCTACCAAACTATGTGTAATATTTGACTACTTTTACTGCCTCTTCCTGCTTCCCCGCTGACAGCTTAGCCCTTCACAGTCTGACTTCTGCTCTAATCAATGTTTTGAAACTACTCTTGCAGAGATGGACAGGAACACTCACTCAGAAAATTAAATTAGCTCTCCTTTGTCCTATCCCTGATCTTGTTGCAGTCTGTTTTTGTGTGAGATGGGTATAGTGATGTTTTTTGCAGGGTAATTTTAAGGATATGTGTGTAAAGTGCCTAACTGAGCTTGGCATGGACGAGATTTATTCTCTATAAAGAATAGTGTAATACTAATGAGAATTAGGCTCTATGTGGCTCATTACACAAAGCTGCAGAGAATGAGCACAGGCCTGTGACAAAATAATTAAGAAGAAATTCTGATCTAATAGTAATTATGCCTCCTTCAAGGTGACCCTCTTGTAACAGGACCTATTCTAATCTTCTCTCTCCAAATCTCCTGCCCCTGCTGCTCTGGAGCATCTCACTTTCCAAACCCAAAGCTGCCTCTGATCCCGTTGGAGTGGCTTCTTCTCACTAATTTGTTTTCTCCCTCTTCTCTAGTTCTCTAGCTGTTCTTCTAATGCTGGTTCTCAGAATGCCTGGCGCTGGCCCAGAGCTCTGGGAAAAGAGGGCAGGCTGAGGAGAGCGGTACTGGAACAAGCAACAAACATTCTCAGCCGCTCCTCAAAATGTCTGCTCCCTTGTATTCTGTGGTTTCGCCCTTTTCTATCTCTTCAAATCTACTGCATTGGCGTCCTTTTCCAACAACCCTTCTTTCTCTCATAAAAAGGGATTAAAGGGAATAATTCCCAAGACTTTTGTCTTCAGCTGTGCTTCCCCTTAGCTCTCTCTTTTGGTGGTCAAATCTACTGCAAAACTTTATTACCTCAATGTGCATGACTCCAGAATCTAACTTTCTAATCCCATACTCTTTCACAAGATCTCTGTGTACATTTGCAACCTCTTATTGTATAAGCTTGTCTTCACGTAAATAAATGGAATGCATTTTCAGTACATCAGCCTTAAGGTCAAATATTAACCAGTCATCTTTTCTTCCCAGACAGACTTTCTTTCTACACTGGTCTTATCTACATATGTTAATGACCCTACCCTTTTATCTTTGACTCCTTCTACTCTCTTCTAAATTCGATATGTTGTCAAATGTAATCAGTTCTCCTGCTTCTATAGCTCTGGTGTCTTTCCTCCTCTTTCCATGGCACTGTCAACATGCTAGAAACAGCATTTATTTCTGACCTGTATTACAGCAAAATAAAATCATGTACCCAGTTCTAATTTTCCCTTGATATAATTAATTCCTCATGTCATTTACAGATCTTTCTTCCTAAACTACATAAACTAAACTATATAACTAAATAACTATATAACTAAATAAAGCCGTTCACTTGATTAAAAAAAAAAAAACCAACAAACACATGCAAAAACCAAAACCTGCATTGCCACCTCAGCTTTCTGAATTAAGTTGAGATTTCTCCAGCTGGTGGTGAAGGCTGGTCACAGTGTAATCCTAACTTTCATTTACAGTTTTCTATATGGTCGGCACCATTCTTAGACCTAACGTACTAGTCACAGGGGACAGCTCTATGGGCCCTGAATTTGCTCAGAAATTCCCCCTCCCCTGCTTTTGCGTGTGCTGATCCTTCTATCTATAAGGATCAA
>JAQZBX010085569.1:0-13112 GCA_029593785.1 Cabassous unicinctus
AAAAAAAAAAAAAAACAGCATCAGAACTCCAACTCTGTCCTTTGCCATGTCTTTTATCTGTGATCCCCACCTACCAAGGGGCGGGGACTCAACGCCCTACTGATGTGGCCCAGTCAAAGCCCTAATTATAATTTAATCACACCGAGAGGAACAGACAAGTTTACAAACATAATCCAATATCTATTTTTGGAATTCATAAATAATGCCAAACTGCTACAGTATTTCTCTTGTTTCTGGAGATTTTGACATTGAATCAGTAACTGACTGGAGTGCATAGCTTCCTGTTCTGTTTCCAAAACCCCTGGATACCCTTTGAAGTGTAGGAACCTGGTTCAAATCCCTGCTCCTCCATCTATCTTCCTTTAGACTTGGAAGTAATGACTTCACCTCTCTGAGCCTCGGTTTCTTCATCTGTAAAGAGGTTGAAGAAACTTCATAGCCATCTATAAATGACTAAACCATAGCGTGTTCTGACCTGCTAGCTCCTTAACAGTTTATTTAGAGAAAATGTAAAATCATATTTGGAATCAAACCCTTAATTAGAAAGCTGAGATTTCCTTTAAAACTTTAAGGTTTCAAACATTCTTGTATGTGTTTCTAGTTTCAGGTATGTTGTTGTTGTGCTTTCAAATGGGATGGCCTCTGTGTGCTTGGTTTTAGTAGTAGAAACTTTCATAGAGACTTGGGTCCAAATTCTGTTTGGTGTCATGTGGTCAACTTGTCTTTCCTATGTATGCTGTTTATCTAAGATCAAAATCCTCTTCTATATTGTATCAATCAGTTGCTAAGAAAATGATGCTAGTGCCCAAATGAGAAGATAATGATATGTTTCAGCCAATAAGCAATAAGGATGAGACATTGGTTTGGAAAACTGAAGACATCCAGGCAACGTGTTCACTCTTTTCCAATACTTGGAGGATCATCATGAAGATGACTTGACATATTCCCTTTAACTTTAGGGACCAGAACCAGAAACAAAAATAGAAACAAATTTTGAATCAATATAAAGAAAGAATTTTTACAACAACTGCATGTGGCAGACAAAGAAAAAGGATGTCTCAAGGGTTAGTGAGCTCCCTACCACTGGAGATGTGTAAGCCAAGGTTGGAAGGGCATGTCAAGGTGGTTGGATTTGATGACCTCTAAGGCTGCTTGTACTTTCACACATTCTTCCTGTGGAGTGTCTGTATTGGACACTCCAAGAATTCTACAGGTGGTGGTCAAGACCAACCAGTAGCTTAAACACTGAAATCTTTGACTTCTAAATTTCACAAAGGGGTTAGGTGGGCAGGCAGAGCATGACTACAGACACATGATCTCCCGGTATGCCTTGTTTTTTTTTTTCAACCTATCAGGGAGGACAATTCTCATCCAAAATTTGCACAGATTTCCAGAGACTGCTGCCCTTCCCTTCACTGCTAAGATCTTGGCTCCACCTAGTGGTGTGATTTGATGTTTTGTGCACAATGGGCACAGGGTTGGGGTTGGAGCAGGTAGGAAGGCTTCTGCCACTGCATAGGTTTCCATGCTTCTGGATTGGACTCTTCCCCCACTCTTTTTTTTTTTTTTTAAGATTTATTTTATTTATTTATTTCTCCCCACCCCCTCGTTGTTTACATTTGCTGTATCTGTTTGTTGTGTTCTGGTCTTCTCTTTTTAAGAGGCATGGGGAACCGAACCCGGGACCTTCCATGTGGGAGGAAGGTGCCTAATCAGTTAAGCCACCTCCGCTCCCTGCTTCGTGTCTCTCATTATGTTTTCCTTCTTATGTCTCTTGCTGCATCAGCTCACCACGCCTGCCCATAGCATCAGCTCGCTGTCTTGCTCGTATTCTTTAGGAGGCACCGAGAACCAAACCAGGACCTCCCATGTGGTAGGTGGGAGCTCAATCGCTTGAGCCACATCCTCTTCCCACCCCGACTCTTGATATGTTGCCTGATAGCTAATTGTCTTGAGCTGGTGATAGTATCATCCACTTTGCAACTTTAAGAGGCCTTGTCTTCTGGTGCCTAAATTAATACATACAATATTAGAAATGAAGGGGCTTTAGAGGTCATCCTTTCTATTGGTTCTCAAACTGTGCGCCATGAAGACCTAGGGGTTCCAAAGAGATGCATCTGCAGGAAGTGAGGTAGGAAATGTTGAGCTGCCAGGGATCTATCTCCCTCTCCCTCTCCTCTCATCCCCACCCTCCTACAAACTCTTCAATATTGCTTTAATGTTACTTTTTCACTTTTGTATATTGGGCTTCCAATATACATACTGCTAGAAAGAATGTGCAAGACTCTAATCGATTCCATTCCCCCCTCATTTTAAAGTGACTCAAGACTGGAATAGTTCATTGACATGCCCAAGTTTACTTGGCAATTCAATGGTTCTGCTAGAACTACAACTCTGCCTCCTGATTTTCACACTGGAGCCACACATAAGGAGTATAGTCTTTACCCAAAGACACCTTAGTATTAGGTCAGAGCTTCTTTTGGTCCTATTCCCACTTTACATGAGGAAGAGTGTTATTGCAGTGATTCTAGAAACCATATTTTAAATTCACGCTTGTAAAGGAGCTAGTTTCATAACCACAGCAACTGAATCATGGCGAAAGCAAATGATTTGTTAAAACACAAAGCTCTGCAAGAAAAAATATTTTTTGAAATAGAAAAAATTCATCAGATTATATCCTGAAATTATGTGTAGTTTATTGTATGTCAATTATGCCTCAATAAAGATATTTTTAAAAATCCCACATAACTCATTCATCAGTGACCAATAAAAAGAAATACCAGTCCCTCCTTCCTCTCTCTCCCTCCATGCTAAGTTTAGGGCTTTGTGCTTAAAACAGTAATATTACAGGAATAAGTGAAGAGTGAAACTTAAAATGAAGTAAACTTTTGTTCATTGTCTTATTTCCATGGTCACTATCTGCAGAGTAATGCTCAAAAACGACAGTGTTTTTGGTATTCTGACTCAGACGAAATGAAATCACAGACAGCTATTAATTTAACTGTTTTAATTAAATGGTTATATTATGTATTTTGTTACTTATCTCTCAACTAGAATGTAAGAGCCTTGAAGGCAAGGACTGTCTGTCTTGTTTACTATGGAATTCCAACATCTAGTTCATTCCTTGACACAAAGCATATGCTCAATAAATAATTGTTATATGAATAAAAATGTTTCCCTAGCAGCAGCCATCAACCTTAAAAGTGCCCCCTAATTGTGTAAGTTAATTATTTATAATCAATTTTACCCTTGGCAATCAGCTAGACTGAAATATGAACTAGGTTTTAACAGCTTGAGGAAGCACTTCTGACGATAATGATGGTGAAGATGATAAGGATGATAACATTTATACAGATGGTTTTCTGCTCCACTAGAGAATAAATTGAACTAAGATGTTGTCCATCTGACTTTTTAAAATTTTATTAGAGTAAACAATTAAGGACTGTTTGAGGCCATCATATTCAATAGTTGTGTGTGGTTTTACTTCTCAACAATAGAGGGCATTCTTAGAACACAGCCACATAAAATATAAACGGATGACAGGAAAAAACAAGTAGCTGTTCTACAATTCTACAGTTCCTTTTGTGTTGTTGACACCAATAAGGGGATATTTTCCTATTTAAAAATAAATGGTTAACAATTCTCTTTGGGTTTGGGTCCCACTACACAGGATGCTCCTATTCAAGGTGCATTTAACCAAATGTAACCCAGATTTCTTGAACCAGATTTCCAAATCTGTAGTTTAACTTATCAGCCATAGACCAAAAAAAAGTTCATAAAGGTGATAACAGTTATTAAAATGAATAATGTAGTGGTAATGTGTATTTGCATTTCTCATCATTTTAAATACTAGTAGTGAATCAGTAATGGAAAGACGATATGGAGCACAAAGTTCCTGTCCAGTAATTAGAATTCCATAATAATTATTTTACTCCATAAGAAACAAAGAGATTTCATGGTTCTCTTGGGAGATTGGACATCCATAGTTTTGGGAAACCATATGGAAACACCTTCTGGTAATCAAAATAACTCCTTCAAAGAAGAATTTGGCATTTCTTCACCATGGTCATATGAAATTAGGTATTAGATACAGCTCAAAAATCTATTCCAATGTTTTACAGGATTTCAGACAAATAGATTAAGTCCAATTTCTACCATTACTTGGAAAAATGCAACCTCTTAAGTTACCTACAAAAATTTGAGAAAACAATAATCACAAAGGCTGTACACAGTCTCCAAATTACTGAAGAGTAGCTCAGCTTGACCCATGGTAGATGAAGCCTAGTTCAACAATTTACACTCTTGGATAAAATGTCCAATTACATACTTTAAAGTATATATATTTCTATTAGGATGATAATGTCTTGACAACTGAATTCCCCAGATTTTTATTTGGTTTTGTGGTTGAATCCCACTGAAATCTCGGAAAAACTATACTGATGAGCTAAGGCAGTAGTACCCCAAATTGGATGTTCTCTTTAGGGGTTGGTGCCTTTTCAAAATTACTTATGCTGAAGAGAGACTAGAGCTCCTCCAACATTGCTGTGCATTCTGGGAGTGCTATGTTTCAAAGTGATACTTGTGCCAACTTTGTCTCTACTCAGCAACATGTCCTTGGCACTCTCATGGACACTGCAGAATATGGAGGTTCTTAAACCCTACTTTATTCTGTGTACATGTCATATGTGAACTAACACTCACGTGTGAACCACAGAAAGGGAATCTTCAGTAACTGCTAAGTGGCTGCTGCAAGTGGAGGTGAGCTTTCTGGCCATTTGAAGCTGGCCATTGCACCCTATTCCTCTTTGGAGACCTGGAGACCTGAAGATACATTGGTCTGATTGCTCACTTGGTATCTGGATCCTTCCAACCAAAGGTCTCAGAGACATAGACTTCATTGGATGTGAACTGTCAACTGGAGGCAACTTTAACCATGGTCAGTGGCGGGGCTGAAATGCCCTCCCGAGAGAGTGCTGAATGCTTGTGCATGCAGTGGGCAAAGTCGCTACCTCTATGCTGGAATGGGGAGGTCTTGTTTTGTGCTATAATCTCCAGACGTAAACAGCCTTGTGAAAAGAAAAAAGAGGCATAGTGGTTAAATGAAAAGACAAAAGAAAGAAGATGTACCCGCACATGTGTTTTCCAAAACTCAGAGTAAGATATTGGGAAAAGAGAGTGAAGAGCTGGGTTCCTCTAAGACACTCTGTTGTGTGACTCCTAGTATGGCCCAGCAAGTCAGTCCTCTCTGTGTAATCAGGTCGCTATTGGCTTTAAGACCAGGGAACTAACTAGTTGCGATCAGTATCCTTCTTTTGATAACAGCATCATTCATAACAACCAAGTCTCAGTGTCTTTATCTGTGAAACTGGAACTATAATATCTTCTTTGCATGTATGTCAGATGGGTTAAACTATACAATGGATGTCTGGTGTCCTCTACCAGTATAAAGTACTAGGTAATCTAAAACATGTCTTCAAAAATAGTCCGTTTTCATGACGATCTAAATCAGGGATGGCAAATAGCTTTCGACTTGTATGCTAATTCAGTAGCACAGTACCGAGAAGTCTTTTGATGCCAAATCTTAGTACAACAGGAATAAACTCTTTGATCAATTAACAATGTCTGTGGGATTCTAGCAATAGAAGAAATTATATCATTGATGTGAAGACAGTGGCCACTGGAGGTGCTGAAGTCAGGGAGAAGGAAAAAGAGGTGTAATATGGGGGCATTTTCTGGATTTGGAATTGTCCTAAATGACATTGCAATGACAGATACAGGCCCTTACATATCCTGCCATAACCTACAGAAATGAGTGGGAGAGAGTGTAAACTACAATGTAAACTATACTCCATCCTTAGTGGCAATGCTCCAAAATGTGTTCATAAATTGCAATGAATGTACCACACTAATGAAAGAAGTTATTAATGTGGGGAAAGTGGGAGGTGTGGGAGTGGAGCATATGGGAATCCCTCATATTTTTTATGTAACATTTTATGTAATCTAAGTATCTTTTAAAAATAAATTAAAAATATATATTTTTTAAATTAACAATGTCTGTAATGGGCATGGGAGGGGTGAGTAGCAACATGCATGCCATGTATTTCCTAGTCACAGTCTAAATAGATGACTAAATATCTAAGGTGATACCTCTGTAGCTGATATTTTCATTTTGTACTAAACATATCTATAATATTATAACATATATATCAAAATTCCATTCTGTCAACAGGTCCAAGACCTAATGACAAAGACTATTGCAGATATCTTTCTATAGGGCTCCTGGAATGAGTATTTCTATATCAACTGTATATAGTTAGTTGCTAATACCTTCCCTTTGTGGTGTTTTTCTGATAATACCCACCATGATTTGATCACAGTTCAAGAGTACATTTAATGAGGTTATCTTGATGTTTATATAATTAAAGTGTTAGCCAACGATTATGAAAGAAAATGTGTTAGACATAGATTTATTTTCTTTGCCATATTTTAGTCCTATGGAATATTCCTGACCAACTACCTTCCCCTTTCTCATATCCATGATGTCCCTGCCTGTTGGGAACAAAGTCCCATGAGCTAAGTTTTCCTAAGACTATCCTCATCAGAGTGGCAACAGGTTTTTAGGAAAGGGGATTCCAAGCGCTGAATACAGATAGCCCAAAAGAGGAATTTCCTTGATTCACAAGGATGGGTGGATTAGGCTACCCAATGCATATTCCACTGAATGGCAAATGTTCAGGAAAGCATTCACTCTTAGTGACCTTTCACATTTCTTTCAATACAACTCATGAAGACAGAATGGTTTTTCTTCTTTACATTTCACTTTTTGTAAGTTAACATTTAAACCTTCTGCCCATGCTACTTCATCATCATTATCAAGATCTTCTACAATCTGCCCCATTATCACCACATAAATTTATTATATATCTTTTCCTAGTCTTTTAGACTTACTACAGAATGGGCTGAGGCTCATGGCTTTCCATGCTATCTGGCCTTCTACCACAAAGCAACAACGCCACTAAGCAACTATTGGAAATTAATACAATTGTGTAGCTGGCAGATTTGGATAGATAAAAATTGGACCCCAGACAATGAGTTTTGTCATTCAAAGATGAGACAAAGGGAGTGCTTTAAAGTGAGTATAGTGTCCAAATTCTGCACACCTTACAAATCCTTAATCAAGTGCATCCTCCTCTGCAAAGCTTACCCTTGGTACTCACTTCACCAAAAGCACTCTTTTTTTGTACTTTTCATGTATGTCTTTTTTCCTACATCCTTATTTCCTACTCTCTGAACTCATTAAGAGACATGCCTCCCAAACTTGGAATCATACACAACACCTAGCACAATGTATGGAGCTCTCAATAAATGCTTGCTAAATGAGAAAGCAAATCAACAGTATCTGTCTATAAAAATGTGTCAAGCACGTATGAATTGCCAAGCACTGTGCAAAGCAATGGGAGTGGAACAATAAACAAAGCAGCTGAGGCCCCTGACCACGGCAAGTTCACAGTGTAATGGGGAAGGAAGCCCAAGAACTCAAAAGACAATTGTTAGAACACAGTATCTATTTTGATATGATCAAACACGGTGGAAAGAGCCCTGCCAAGTCTCTTAGGATTCAATATTAAATTTCCCCTTCATCATTTAGAGCAGGAGTGGCAAACTCAAATATTTGCAGGGGCCAGGTAGTTAACGTGAAGTAAGACAACAGGAAGGAGGGGACACTTTCAGGCTTTTAGTGACCTAGATGGCACACATTCTACCTGGGCAGCCCAGGAGCTACTCAGCTCCAGCCAATTGGTGTCAAACAGGCCTGAATAGTGGCCCAGGGTTGCCAGATCCAGTTTTTCCTAGTGAAGCAAGAAATTTGGAATTATATGTGAAATAAATATGTGATTTTTAAATGTTGGTGGTTTATTTTCTATTTCCGTTGCTCAGATTTTACTTGCGAGCTACCAGTTTGCTGCTTCTGATTTAGTGCTTCCATTTGTACCCCTCATGTGTTGCCTACATGCCACGCTCTCCCCTCTTGAATCCCAGAGCCCAGGCTCTTCTCTAACTCCCTCTCAGCCCCTTCTCTTCTCTCCATCTCTCTTTCATATATTGTACCAGAAAGAGTCGAGGGCTTTCCATAGAAATTGGTTGGAGAAGAGCTGACGCCTACAGCTCGTGGGAAAATGGGTTAACCTTTGAGAAAAGTCAGGGGTACAGGGCCCCTGGGAAGTGGAGGAGTGAGTGGGGTAAAAGAGGCCAGTGAGGGACCTTCTTGAATTTTGCATGATGGGCAATGCTCTCTTTTAAAAAGCATTAACCAAGGTCAGATTAACAAGTCAACACTGAAACCGTATCCAAACAACTTTCCCTAATTGTGGGGAGAAAACAGAGAAGGGGCTAGAGGAAAAAGTCCAGAGGACAAGACCGACTCCAAAGCCTTCCCCGCCCCATCGCCTGGCAGGCTTGGGGCATATTTGATAAGGTGAAGGGAAATTGCAAAATTAGAACTGGCAACTTATACAGAGAGGCCCAGTGCAAGGCCGTGGGCCTGAGGCAGGCTGAGAAAGTTGAGGAATTGTGGGGGAAAGAGGATTTGGCAGCCTGACTTCCTGTGGCTGTATCCAAGGCTAATTAGTTTGCAGTGTTCTGTGTGTGCCTGCATGGAAATGATCCCAGTACTGAGAGGCACCGAGTTGAGGAAATCAAAAACACATGCGCAAAGAAAGAAGGGCAGGGGATTGGTGGGGGAGGAAGGAGAGGGGGAAACCTGTCCTTTCAGCTACATTTTCCTTTTTCAGGAGAGGGATCTCATCGTTTCGTTTCATGACCAGTAAATCACCACCACTGCCCTGTCTATCTCATCCCACATCTGCTACAGAACTCATTAAACATCAAAAGATGGGCCTATCAGTTCTGCTTAGTTAGAAGTCTGAGTTACTAGAGGTCTAACCAGGTAGGAGTTTGCATGTTTTTAATAATAGCTTAAGGAACTTCTTAGCACCCCATAAATTACTTAATGCAACAAACCCTTCCTGTAGTCCAGCTGGCATTTGAAAGTTGTTGAACCCAGCCCAGACCTACCCCCATGGCAAGGATTTTTGGCGGTCACATTCCAGGAGACCGCAGGGTGGTAGTTAATGCTTTAATTCATAATTCTGAGCCTGCTATTAAAAACGAGTTACCTTGCCATGCATGTCCTCCTTGGAATGTGTAACTCAGAATTCCTTGGTCTTTGTGTCTTTGACTAAAGGGAGATACACACTGGGATGCAGGTAACATTACCAGGCACTCCGTAGCATTAAGCAATGGCCAATTGAGAGATGGATTCATAACCAGGAGCAACAAAAGCAGAGTCCTGCCCCAACCTTGAGGGAGGGCACATGCTCAACAAATATTTAAATCAATCAATATTTAGTAAGTGCTTACTTTGTGCTAGATCCAAGAGACACAGGAATGAATTCAGACTTTTTTTTTTAAGATTTATTTTATTTATTTATTTTATTTATTTTAAGATTTATTTCTCCCCCCTGCCTTGTTGTTTGCACTCATTGTCTGCTCTCTTGTGTCTGTTCATTGTGTGCTCTCTGTGTCTGCTTGTCTTCTTTTTAGAAGGCACCAGGAACTGAACCTGGGACTCCCATGTGAGAGGGAGGCACCCAATTGCTTGAGCCACCTCCATTCCCTGCTTGTTGTGTCTCTCATTGTGTTTCCTCATTGAGTCATCTCATTGCATCAGCTTGCTATCTTTTTTTTTTTTTTGCAGAAATGGAAAAGCCATATATGAAATTTATTTGGGAGGGTAAGTGGCACCAAATTGCCAAAAATTTCCCTGAAAAAGAAAAACAACATTGGAGGACTCTCCCATTCTAACTTTTTTTTTTTAATTTTTTATCTTTTAGTTTTGAAATAATTTACAATTTACAGGAATCAGCTTGCTATCTTGCTTGACTTCTTTAGGAGGCACCAGGAACCAAACCCAGGACCTCCCATGTGGTAGGCAGGCGCCCAACTGCTTGAGCTACATCCGCTTCCCGAATTCAGACATTTTGATGCTCCTTAAAGAGTTTACAATCTTATGCACAAACAGGAACATATTGAGATTGAAACAAAAAAAGGAAGATGAAATTTCCTCTACCAGCACCCTTTAGAAGTTCCATGAAGTTTGTGTGCATCTTGGTCTTATTTCATGGGTACACTGATGCAACGTGTTGCTGTCACTGTTTGAGCCACCTAACCTATTACATGAGGGACACAGCCTGAGTAGAAGCCACACTTGAGAAGTCTGCTCAAGAGTAACTTGAAAGAGACAATACTCTGGGAATCACACCTTCTCCAAGAAAATACAGGGTCAAGAACTGAGTCTATTTTATTTTATACCCACTAGACAAGGCCATACAAGAAATTTGTAAGCCTGTGTCTCAACATTATTCCCTCTACAGAACAGTCCATCTGGCCTGAGGCAACACTGAGATAAAACCAATAGGGGTAAATAGTGAGCTATTAATTCATTGTTTATGGCATGCTAGCCTTGTGCCAGGAATTGAGCAATACTGACAAAGATTATTAAAATACAGTCCTTCATCTCATAGAACTCTCCTTCATGTCAGAAGACAAAGTCCAACACTACAGGAGAAATGGCCAAAGTATGAAGAGGATTCTTTGTAACAGGGAAAGCATTCAACTCAGTCATAGGCTGAGCAGGGAGGGCTTTCTTGGCCAGAGGTAAGGGATGGGAGCCTTTTAGGCATTCTAGGGGGTACAGATACCTTTCTTATCTAAAAACTCTTCCATTCAGAAACAGACTAGTTTCCAAAATACTATCGGTGTTGGTGCTTTTGATGTGTCAACGTGGCTAGGCTACAGTCTCCAGTTATTCAACCATCAATCTCAGTGCTGCTGTGAAGATATTTCATAGGCATGATTAAATACCATAATCAATAAGAGAGATTGTCCTAGATAATCTGGGTGGACCTGATCCAGTTAATGGAAAGGACTTAAAAGCAGAACTGAGGCTTCTCTGAAGAAGAAGAAATTCCACCCGTGGACAGCATCTTAGCTCTCATTTGTGGGTTCCAGCCTGCCCTTCCTGAGGTCCAGCCCTGTGGATTTTGGACTGGCTTAGACAGTCCCAACAATCACATAAGCCAATTTTGTGCAATAAATCTCTTAATATATAAATCTTACTGGTTCTGCTTCTCTGGTGGAATCCTGACTGATATGCTATTTATAAACCTATTTGTAAATTCACAATGTCCCAGAGAATTTAAGTTTGCAGTTCCCCCATTCATTTTCAGAATGAACAGGGAAGAAGAGGGGGTCAGACTTTCCCAGCCTTAAATCAGGCACACACTTCTTGCTGATGTATTCTATCAGGTGTTTTTTCCTAACATGGACCAGTTTGATCTGTTAAATCCATTGATTTAACCAATCTCCTCAATCATCTCTGCAGGTGTGGTGGGGAACAGACTCCTCAACACTTATGGTCAGCGCCAGATCGGGCTGCCTGGCCACCTTGAGGTGGTACATAATTGAGCTGGCTTTAAAACTGTGGAGCTGTCCATTACTTATTCCAGATGTTTAAGTAGCAGAACTTTTACCATGCTTAGTTCCAAATTCTAGAACCGACTCCCAACCTTCTCCAGAATTAAAAACAGCCTAATTGACACGGTTTGGTTTTGGCTGGATGGCTGATGATGAAAGAAAAGAAGACACTTTTATGGTTGGTGGTGAAGATAAAGCATGCATCAGGTATTGTAATCCTCTAGCCACACACTATAAAGTTTTCCATTTCATCTGTCTCTGCATCTCTTGCTTCTTTTTGTCAGTTGCACAACACTTTTCTCAGGCTGCACGATTCACTCTGCCCTTGGAATTGCTTCTCTTGTCTAAAAATTAATTCCACATGCCTGTGCAACCTTCCATTTATTTTCTCACCACTTGCTATTTTCAAACATTGCCTCTACTTTCATTTTGTCATAACCGTCCTTCTTTTCTCACTAGCACTTTACAAGTTCTTGCTGCTTTTGTGTTCTCAGAAAGGTAGAGTCAAAAATGATTAAAAAATAGCTCAAAACCACGCACAAGCATAGCAAATAGGACCAACTATTAAAGAATAAGTGGTTGGCAGGGACCTAAATGACAGGGCAGTGACCAATAGCGACATCTGTTGGTCAGAGCTAGAGCTGGCTTCTGTTCTGCTTTGTTTTTCATATAGAAAGGGTTTTTTTCTGTGACACCTCTGAGGAGAGGGAGCTTCTGTCATGATCACATACACCCTTCAAGTACCTTATTTTTGTGAATATTAATGCCTTTAATTGTTAAGGACATTTCAGTCACCAAGTGATCAGAGCTGGGCCTTTTAGAAGCTATGTTCTCCAAGATGGAGGTGAGATAGAGCTGACACTGATATACATCTGTGGGTTGTGGCTGTTTTCAGGTTACCTCCTGGCCACTGAGATGAGGGCCTTGACCTAGACCAGAAACTCTCAAGTCTGGCTGCACACAGGAACCTCTAGGGTGAGGCACAGGCTTTGATGTTTTTTTAAATTCCCCTGGTTGATACTAATGTATAGCCGGGGCTGAAAAAATACTCACCTCAAGCAATCAGAGAAAGACATGGAAGAGTTAACATTCCACACACAGTTGTCTATGTCTCCATCTTCCTTGCCCCAGCACCCACTCTTTTCAGCTGCAGTTTACTCTTTTCCAAACATACCCCCATGATTTCCCCAAGATCAGCCAACACTTTTATGGCAGGTCCAGGTCTAGCACTCAGAACGTACAACAGTCACAAGTTGGAAGTCAAGTCCCTGGGTCTTGTCAGGTGTTTGAGATATATTTTTTTTAGATTTTATTTATTTATTCCCACCCCCCACCCCGTTGTTTTACACTTGCTGTCTGCTCTCTGTGTTCTTCTGCGTCTGTCTGTCTTCTCTTTAGGCAGCACCGGGAACCTATCCTGGGACCTTCTGGAGTGGGAGAGAGGTGCTCAATCTCTTGCGCCATCTCAGCTCCCTGGTCTGCTGTGTCTCTTATTGTCTCTCCTCTGTATCTCTTTCTGTTGTGTCATCTTGCTGTATCTTGCTGCGCCAGCTCTCCATGTGGGCCAGCTCGCTGCT
>JAQZBX010085570.1:0-13108 GCA_029593785.1 Cabassous unicinctus
CCTGTTATATCTCTTAAGGTTGACCCAAGATACCCAAAGTTACAGTCTTTTCCCATACATGATGGTCATATAATAAATCAGGCTTGGTTTATCACCCGCATTCTAAAAACCAGACCTAGGGAGAAAAACTAGGTCTGGGGACACATGCATGGTTTCTAATATAGCCAATGTTTAGCCTACCCTGATTATCACAAAATCAGGATAGCAAGAATATTCACATCAGCCTACTCTACAGAAATAGAAAAGGCAACTACAAAATTAATTTGGAAGGAAAAGTGCACCTGAATAGCCAAAAGCATTCTGGGGAGCAGATGAGTCTCAAGCAGTTGGGTGCCCACCTCCCACATTGGCAGTCCTGGGTTTGGTTCCCAATGACTCCTAAAGAAGACAAACATTAAATGAGAAGACAATGAGCAAACACCAAGCAAAAAACAAAAACAAAAAACAATGAGCAGACGAGAGAAAATGAGCAATATAATGAACAAAACAATGAGCAGACAAATGAGCAAAATTAAATGAGCAGGTAGTGGATGTGGCTTGAGAGACTGAGTGACTGCCTCCCACATGGGTTCAGTTCCTGGTGCCTCCTAAAGAAAACAAAACAAAGCAACAGACAATAAGCAGACAATGAGCAAAAAAATCGAGTGGACAGCAAGCAAAAACAACAAGCAGACAATGATCGCAAACAGTGAGAAAACAGATGAGGAAGCCATCTTGGGGGGGGAGAGAAGCATTTTAAAAAAGAAGAGCTATGTGGGAGGAATTTCACTGCCTGACCTTGAAACATATTACAAAGCTACAATGGTCAGACAGCATGGTACTGGCATAAAGATAGACACATGGATCAGTGGAATAGATTTGAGAGTCCAGAAAAAAACCTTCACCTCTACGGCCAAATGGTTTTTGGCAAATCTACCAAGTCCATGTTAATGGGACAAAACAGTCTCTTCAACAAACGGTGCTGGAAGAACTGGATATCTATAACTAAAAGAATGAAAGAGGACCCCTATCTCACTCCCTATACAAGAATCAACTCAAAATGGATCAAAGGCCTAAATATAAAAGCCAGGACCATAAAATTACTAAGATAATATAGGGAAACATCTTAAAGACTTTGTGGTAGGTGGTGGTTTCATGGACCTTACACCCAAATCACATGCAACAAAAGGAAAAATAGAAAAATGGGACCTCCTCAAAATTAAACACTTTGCACCTCACAGGCCTTTGTCAAAAGTGTGAAAAGACATCCAACTCAATGGGTGAATATATTTGGAAACACATGTCCAATAAGGGTTTAATATCATTGATATATAAAGAGATGTTAGAACTCAACTATAAAAAGCCAAACGACCCGATTAAAAAATGGGCAAAAGACAACCAGCAAGATGGCTGCAGAGTAAGGAGCTCCGAGAGTTACCTTGTGCTACAGGGCAGTTAATAATCACCCAGAGCTATCTAGAGCACCTGTTTGGGGGCTCCAGGAGACCAGAAGAGCATCCTGCAACATCCTTGAAAGAATGGAAGGAGGAGACTGCCCATCTGCAGAGAAGACTCATAAGTAGAGCACGCCACACTGCAGAAACCTGTGCCCATCCTCCACTGGCAGCACAAGTTGCCTTGGGAGCTATACTGTGGCTGGAATTGGAAGCTCCACTTCCCAAAAACTGGGGAGGACGATACTGTTGGGCACCAACTTCACCTACTGATTAGTAAATTCAGCGGGCTAAAATATATCCTAAGAACAGCTAAAGTTTGAACCTGTCCAAGTCAGAAAGAGGCTGGTAGCCACCATTTTAACTCCGCTCCTGGCATGAGGGAGTGGGGTGGACTGAAAATCGCAGTGCTGGTAGGGACCAACTTCTACCCATCCAGATCGAATTGCAGCTCTAGCCTAAGCTCCAGCTCCAACTCTGGCAAGGAGGAAGCTGGGGGGACCTGCACCAGTCTCTCCAGACAAATACAAGCCATGCCGCAGAGGCCGGCGATCATCCTCCACTGGCGGTGCAAGCTGCCTCAGGAGCTATTCTGTGGCTGGAGTTGGAAGGTCCATTTCCAAAAAACAGAGGAGGAAAAGATGGTTGGCCACCAACTTCAGCTGCTAATAGTAAATTTAGCTGGCTGAAGTATAACCCTAAGAACTGCTTAAGTTTGAAACTGTCCAAGTCAGAAAGAGATCTGTAACCCACCATTTTGACTCCAACTCCAGCATGAAGGGAAGCCAGGCTGATTGAAAATCACAGAGATGGTAGAGACCAGTTTCTTTCACCCAGAATGGCTTGCAGCCCTAGCCTGGGCTTCAGCCCACCTCTGGCAGGGAGGAGGCTGGCAGGACCTGCACCATCCTCTCCAGGTAACTTTAGGTACATTTGGCTGGCACAGAGTGAATAGTCAGAAGTCTACCAGGGCAACTGTGGTCATTTTGGACCCACACGGCATAGATTGATGCCTACACCTGCAGCTCCATTGCCACCCTAGGGAGGGAGGAAGGAGTGTGAAGCTTCATCACTCTCTCTGGGCAACTACAATCTAGGCCTGCACGACTTGGATTGTTACACATGACTGTGGCTCTGTCAAAAGAGAAAGGTAGGAGAAGCTTCATCAGTCCCTGGGGCAATGCGGGCAGCTTGAGCCTCCACAGCTTACAGTACCAACTACATCCTTGGCTTCAATTACACAACCAGCAAGAGAGAAAGGGCAAGAAGGCGCTAAACTAAAGAGAGAAACTGTACCCAGAATAAATACATCTAGTCACCCAGATGCCGAGACACCAACAAAAATTATAATCCATACCAAGAAACAGGAAGATATAGCCCAATTAAAGGGACAAGATAAGCCCCCAGATGACACAACGGAGTTTGAGACACCTAATCATAGATGTTCAAACAAATCTTCTTAATAAATTCAATGAGATGGCTAAAAAGATAAAGGATATTAAGAAGACACTGGGTGAGCACAAAGAAGAATTTGAAAGCACACATAGAAAAATAGCAGATCTTACAGGAAAGAAAGGCACAATAAATGAAACAAAAAATACAATGAAATCAGATAACAGCAGATTTGAGGAAGCAGAAGAAAGGATTGGTAAGCTTGAATAAATGGCCTCCAAAAGTGAACATAGAAAAGAACAGATGAAAAGAATGGAAAAAATTGATCAAAGTCTCTGAGAACTAAACAACAGCAAGAGACATGCAGACATACATGTCATGGGTGTCCCAGAAGGAGAAAAGAAGGGAAAGGGGGCAGAAGGAATATTTGAAGAAATAATGGTTGAAAATTTCCCAGTCCTATTGAAGGACATAGATATCCATGTCCACAAAGCACTACATACTCTCATTTGAATAAATCCTAGTAGACCAACTCTGAGACACATACTAATCAGAATGTCAAATACTAAAGACAAAGAGAGAATTCTGAGAGCAGCAAGAGAAAAGCAATGCATAATATATAATGAATGCCCAATAAAATTAAGTGCCCATTTCTCATCAGAAACCATGGAGGCAAAAAGTCAGTGGCATGCTATATTTAAAATACTGCAAAAGAAAAACTGCCAGCCAGGAATCTTATATCTAGCAAAAGTGTCTTTCAAAAATGAGAGCAAGTTTAGAATATTCACAGATAAACAGAAACTGAGAGAGTTTGTAACCAAGAGACAGGCTTTGCAGAAAATATTAAAGGGTATGCTATAGTCTGAAAAGTAAAGACAGGAGAGAGAGGCTTGGAATAGAGTCTAGAAATGAAGATTATATCACTAAAAGTAACTAAAAGTGTCAAAAGAGTGGTGAAAATAAAATGACAGATAAAATCCAAAGGTCAAAATGGGTGAAATAAGAGCTGCCTTTACAGTATAACATTAAATGTTAATGGATTAAACTCCCCAATCAAAAGACACAGACTGGCAGAATGGATAAGATAATATGAGCTACCTATATGCTGTCTGCAAGACCCAAGGATACCAATAGATTGAAAGGAAAAGGCTGGAAAAATGATATTTCACACATGCAATAATTAAAAAAAAAAAAAAAAAAAAAAAAAAAAAAAAGCCAAAGTAGCTATACTTATATCAGATAAAACAGACTTTAAAAGACACTAGAGGTCTGTTGGCAGATTCAAACGTTCGGGTCTGGGTTTCTGAACCTGAAGAAGCCTCGGAGGGGCCAGGTAGTTTCGGGTGCCCCAGGAAACATGAGCAGTAGCTGGTGCATGAGTGTGAAAGCACTTTTAACGTATATGTTAATTTTTGTGGATTATTAGTTGAGGGATGTGTGTATTGTATAATTTTTACTGGTATTGAAATAACCCTAGTATACACATAGGACTGTTTAACCTTTTTTGAGGAATTGTGTTTTATTTTTTTTTTCATTTTAATGAATAAAATGAATAAAATGATGTCCTTTATTTCACACCTCATACAAAAACCAACTCAAAATGGATCAAAAATCTAAATATAAAAGCAAGAACCATAAAGCTTCTAGAAGCAAATGTAAGAAAACATTTTCAAGACCTGGTAGTAGATGGTGGATTCTTAAAGGAGATAAGAGAAGTGAGATGGACTACTGATACTTAATGTATGTAGAAGTTTTAATTAACTTTACTGTAAAAATGTGGAAATGTATAGAGTTGATGGTAACCCATTATAGTGAGTAATAGCTGGTTTGTAAATGGGAAGGAGCTGGTCTGAGCGCGGTGCAAGTTACAACTAATTGATTATAAATGGGAAGGTGGCTGGAAAGGATAGTCTAGGGACGTAAATGTCAATTGAAAGAAAGTTAGAGAGTGAATAACACAGTAAACCCAGAGGTAGATGAGAATTGTGGTTGATGGTACAGATGCAAGAGTGTCCTTTGTGAGCTAGAGCAGATGCACATTAGTATTGCAGGGTGGTGGGAATGTGGAGAAGCATGGGAAAAATACAACGGGAGTGACCTATGGACTATGGTTAACAGCAATATTGTAATATTCATGCATCTATGGCAAAGATGTACTGTGTTGATAATTGGGGAGTATGGAAAAAGTGTGCCAAATGTACATTGTGGACCATAATTTGTGGTAATAGTCTGATGATATTACCTCATAATCTGTAACATATGTTCCACCACAGTGTGGTGTGTTGATAGAGGGGTGTTGTATGGGAATTCTGCACACGTGCATGATTGTTTTGTAAGTTCACAACTTCTGTAATAAAAATAAATTTTAAAAAAATAATAGGGTGGATTGGGGGAAAAAATACACCAAATATAAGATATGGACTATAGCTAGTAGTAAGATTTTGACAATATTCTTTCATAATTTGTGACAAATGTCTCACAAAAATGCAAGGTGTTGATGGTGGGCTGATATATGGGGCCCCTGTATGATGTTATGCATGTTTGCTTTGTAAGTTCACAACATTTACTACACACTTATTGTTTATGTACATTCATGTATAAATGACATAAAATAATAATAATAATAATAATAGGGTGGGTTGGGGGGAAGATGCATCAAATGTAAGATACTTTGGTTAGTAGAAATATATATATATATTTTAAGATTTATTTATTTATTCCTATACCCCCTCCACATCCTGTTGTTTTATGCTCACTGTCTGCTCTCTGTGTATTCGTCTCTGCTTGTCTTCTCTTTGGGCGGCACTGGGAACTGATCCTGGTACCTTCTGGAGTGGGAGAGAGGTGCTCAATCTCTTGTGCCACCTCAGCTCCCTGGTCTGCTGTGTCTCTTATTGTCTCTCCTCTGTGTCTCTTTTTGTTGCATCAACTTGCTGCACCAGCTCTCCATACGGGCCAGCACTCCTGCGTGGGCCAGCATTCCTGCATGGGCCAGCACTCCTGCACAGGCCAGCAATCCGTGTGGGCTAGCTTGCCTTTTACCAGGAGGCCCCGGGAATCAACCCTGTACCTCCTATATGGTAGACGGGAGCCCAATCGCTTGAGCCACATCCGTTTCCCAGTAGCAATATTTTGAAGATGCTTTTTACTCATTAGTTAAAAATGTTTCTCAACAATGCAAGGTATTGGTGGTAGGGGAGGTATGAGAGCCCTGTATGATGTTATGTATGTTTGTTTTGCAAATTCACAACTATTACTATATATACTTATTGCTTATGTATGTTTATTTATGAGTGATATACTTCAATAAATTAAAAAAAATAAAGATCCATGCAAAAATTTTTTTTAAAAGGGCAAAAGATGTAGACATTTGTCCAAAAAGAAATACAATTGGCAAAAAAAAAAAAAGTTCAACATCACTCATGATTAGGGAAATGCAAATCAAAACTACAATGAGATATCATTTCACACCTATCAGAATGGCCACTATTAAAAAGAAAACTACAAGTGTTGGAGAGGATGTGGAAAGGAACACTTATTCACTGTTGGTGAGAATGCAGAATGGTACAGCCACTGTGGAGGTCTGTTTGGCAGTTCCTAAAGAAATTGAATATAGATTTGCCACATGACCACTACTGGGTATATACCCAGAAGAACTGAGAGCAATGAGGCAAAAAGACATCAGCACACCAATGTTCATAGCAGCGTGATTCACAATTGCCAAAAGTTGGAAACAACCCAAGTGTCCATCAGCTGATAAATGAATAAACAAACTGTGGTGTATACACATGATGGAATTCTATGCAGCTGTAAGAAGAAATGAAGTCATGAAGCATATGACCACATGGATGGATCTGGAGGACATTATGTTGAGTGAAGCAAGCCAGACAGAAAAGGAAATACAGTATAATTGTGCTATTATGAACTAAATATATTGTGTAATTTCATGGAGTTACTAACTTGAATATGGGTCACCAGAAAATAGAATGTGTTTAAAGAATGGAAAGCTGAGTGTTAACTTGTGTAGGATTGGTTAAAAGGATGTGTGTTAATCTTTGGAAATGAATAGAAAACATGTTTGTAACTAGTAGTGCTATTAAATGGGTATGACAGTGGTTGAAAGGAAAAGTACAAGGTCATGTAAATTACAAAAAAGAAAGCTAAAAAGTGTAATACAGGACTGTGTAGCATAGTAATACCTCATGTGGAAAATGAATATGGGTAATATTTTATATATAAGACAGTTTTTCTTTGAAACTGAACAAATGTACATTAATGTTATAAGATGTTAATATCAGACAAAAAAGAAGAAAGAAAAAAAAATATATCAGACAAAAAAAAACAACAACCACACCACCATTATCCTAAGTGAAAGAAACCAGACACAAAGTACTACATATTGTATGATTCCATTTATATAAAATGTAAATATAAATAAATTTATAAAGATGGAATTAGACTAGTGTTTATGTAGGGCTGAGGAAGGATAGAGGTATTGAGAGGTGACTGCTAAGGGGTGTGGAGTTTTTCTTTTTTGGAGTAAGGAAATTGTTCCAAAAATTTTTATCATGATGAATGCACAACATTGTGATTTTACTAAAAGCCAGAGCAGATGTAGCTTAAGCAGTTGAGCACCTGCCTCCCACATGGGATGTCCAGGGTTAGGTTCCTGGTGCCTCCTAAAGAAAAAAAAAAAAACAGATAAGGAGCAGACAAGGAGCACAAGCAAAGAACAAAAGTAACACACAAACAGAGGAGGAAGCCTTCTGGGGGGAGGGAATCACTAAAATCCATTGATTGTACACGTTGAATGGACTGTATGCTTTACTAATATGTCTCAATAAAATTGATATATTAAAAAAAGACAGAGAGTGAGAGAATACAGTGTTCAGACCACACCCAGTCCATTCTTCTGAATAAACTGGGCCCTCCATTAAGTTGCTCTTGATATTCCCAGGGGAGTTGAAGGTCAATTCTCCTCCACTTTTTATTTGTATATATATACTTTTTTATTTTTTATTTTTAAAAAGAAACTTAGATTACATAAATGTTACACAAAAAATATAGGGGATTCCTATATGCCCTACTCCCTAGCCCTCCCACATTTTCCTATATCAGCAACATCCTTCATTAGAGTGGTACATTTGTCACAATTGATGAACACATCTTGGAGCATTGCCACTAAGCGATGATTAGAGTTTACTTAGTTTACACTCTCTCCTGCACATTTTTGCAAGTTATTACATGATATACAGTGGCCTGTATCTGTCATTGAAATGTCATTCAGGATAATTCCCAAGTCCCAAAAATGCCCCCAAATTACACCTATTTTCCCCTCTCCCTCCCCTCAGAACCTCCAGTGGCCACTGCCTCCCCATCCATGATAAAAGTTCTTCCATTGCTAGGACCACAACAAGTCTATAGTAGACCAACTGTAAGTCTCCTCTAGTCCATCGTCCATTCCCCAATCCTGAGGATTCTGTGATAGTGATGCCTTCTCTACCTCTAATTGAGAGGACACTTAAGTCCCATAGGGTAAATGGATGGGACTTTTTTGCTTGCAGTTGCAGACTCTCTCTGTTCCTTGAGATGGTCATTGTCAGTCATCTTCTTGTTAGTTGTCCTGGGTGAGTCCAGTGAACTGGAGAGTAGGTGTTGCAAGTCTGTTGAGATTCAGGGCCCAGCTGGCACTTGGACAACCCAAAGATTTAAGTCTCTTGGACACACAACTATCAACTCTAGTACTAACTATAGGTTTAAATAGAGGGCAGCAGAGCCAAGTGTAGGGACAACACAACTGAGTCCAACTCTATCACACTGGGGACTATAAATTCCAAAGTAGGGCCCAATGGCAGGGCGCCAAACTCCTGAGCCATCTGTCTTGCCTACAGTGTCTGGATGGCTCCAGAGCCCTCAGGAGCCCCGCTATTTGAAATTATTTACTTTAGCAGTCTATGAGTTCCTGCTGAGACATGCATAAGCGTAACCTCTGAAATGACCTCCCGACTCACTTTGAAGTCTCTTAGCCATATAAACTCATTTGTCTTTACCCTTTCCCCTTTTTGGTCAAGGTCTTTTTCCAGCTGCATTGCTAGATGGTGCTTGGTAGTAATCCCTCGGTGCCAGTGAGACTCATCCCCGGGAGTCATGTCCCACGCTGGGGGGGAAGGTAATGCATTTATACGCTGAGTTTTGGCTTAGAGAGAGGCCGCGTTTGAGCAACAAGGAGGCTCTCAGGAATGCTTAGGCACCCTATAATATTATGCTAAGTTTCAATTTCAAAATCAAGGGCCTGTCAATGGTCCATCCTCCTTCACTAGTCTCTGCCCCTGAACTCGGGATTCTTGCTGTCCCTTTAAAGAATGTGGCAGAGCTCCCCAGGATGGGAATTCGATATTTCTTTGGTTATTGTGTGGATCTCCTCCCACTGTGACAATGCCCCATGAACACTTGAACACATTCATATGCCTTATAGGTATGCCCCATCTCCTCCACTTCTAGTACTGAAACTAGCTCACCTGGGCATTTGGGTAACCATTGTTCATTTTTTGTTTATCAGTCATATGCAAATATACGAAGCACAGCAATCAAAGAATTACTTCAGGGGAATAAAGGAGCTTTAGACAAACAATGGAGGTGCTCGTCCTCCTTCCCCCAGTTCCAGCTTTAAAATTGCCTACAGGGATCACAGAATTGGAGATTCAGGACTGGAAGCCACTGGCAACTGGCTTTTTAGAGGCTTGGTGCCCCTCTAGCCCTGGACCGAGGTCTCTGCTCAGTGGCCTTGGCCTTCTCCTCTCCCTCCCTTCTAGTCTCCCTGGGGCAGTGTGAGCCATCTAAAGGGGTCTGATCCCAATGGAAAAACCATTCCAGTTATTTCCTGCTAAAATGAGCTTTTTTACAGGCAGAGATGGTGTATTCCATTCGGACCTGACCTTGTAATTTTTCTATGGAGAGTGACTGTTGCAATTTTTGGTCTTATGGCCTTGCTCTTCCAATCCATCCAAGAAGCCTAACCACTTCCTCATCTTCAACAGCTTTCTGACATGTTTATGATTAAGGACCAAGGTGGTTTCAAAAGCCTTTCTGCTTTCTTAGAACTTCCCCATCTGTGGCTCTGCCCTAACTTGGATGGGCTTCCCATCGTTAGACTTCTCCCAGTCTCCTAAGCTCATCTCCATCTCTAAAGACTGGGCTCTAGCTTGCCAGGCAAACATTGCCCCTTCCATGAAACATGTCTGAAATTTCACCTTCTCCAAAAAGGCACACCCAGCCCTAATGAATGACTTCTTTCTCTGCACACCTTTGGTTAGATTTGTAAAACTTAGCCTCATTTACACTCGTTAATTAAAAAAATACATATTTATGAAAGCTTACTGCATGCCTGGAGACTTTATAAGGCACCAAGAATTCAAGATGAATAAAATGGAGCGTCCCATTCCCACGGAGCTTGCAGTTCAGTGAGGGAAAACTAGAAGTAAGCATATTACTCTATGGTAGGGACTACGTTTGGAATGTTCCCCAAATACAATGGAAAACCATCCTGGGCTTGGAGGTCCTAGGAAGGCTTTATGGAAGAGGAACAGGAGAGGGTATCCCGGGCAGGCAGCAGGCAAAGGTCTAGAGAGAGACCCTGGCCTAGTCAGGGACCACCAAGTAGGTAAGCTGGACTAGAGTGGGAGGTCAGGCAGGGTAAGGCTGGGGTGAGATGAGGATCTAATGGAGAGCAGGGACCAGAACATGAAGGATCTTATGAGCCACGTTATGGAGTTTGACCTTGATCCCTAGGGCAGACTTACCATTTAGGAAAATGCAGTTTGGTGAATGCATTGTTTGGGGTCGGGGCTGCAAAAGTAATGATGCCGATAGTCCTTGAGTGTAAGATCTGTCTTTTTCAGAAAGAGAGAACTAGCTTGTAATGTTCAAAAATAAAGTCGTCATTCAATAAAAGCTGAAATCATAAAAAAAAAAAAAAAAGTAGTGGTGCCTCACACTGAGTCTGATGCACATAGGAGTTGGACGAGGATTTCTTTCCTGAGGAGGCAGATAGAAGGCTGCTGAAATAATCTGAGATGTAGCTGGGGTGGAAGGTAAACAGTGACATTCACCCCAGCTAAATGACTGGCCTCAGGGCGCTGATTTCTTCATTTGTGTATGTATCATCTTCCTCCCTCATTGAATGGAAGCAACAAGGGCATTTTTGTCTTGTTCACTGCTGCAACCCCAGAACCTACAGTAGAGCCTTGACCCTAAGATACATTCAATAAATCTGCAAATGGAGGATGAGAGAAGTTGGCATACAGATGTGACAGGTGTTTATGAGGTAGGAGACTAGGGAACCTGGGGCATGTGGAGAATCAGGTATTTAGAAACCAGGGGCAAGTAGTCACTTAACTAGAAACCTGGGGCAGGTAATCACTTATCCAGAAACCTGGGGCAGGTAGTCATTTATCCAGAAACCTGGGGCAGGTAGTCACTTATCTAGAGATCTGGGGCAGGTGGAGAGTCACCTATCTAGCAACAACAGGTTCCAGGGTTTTGGGAAAGACACCTGCTTGCAAGAAAATAGAAACCTAAGGTTACACTACTTATCTACCCCTTGCCTAAGGACTTATAAGATGTCAACTAACAACGTCTTGAGGTAGCTGTCCCCTCAGAGGCTACCTGTGTGCTTCTCAGTCCTACCCACTTGTAACTGCTTTACTTTCCTTCCTTTAACACTGTTCAATAAACCATCTTGTTGCCTACTTCAGTTCTTGAATTCTTTTCTGCGATCGAACAAAAACCCTTTCCATCAACAGAAGGCAGACTCCATAGGAATTGGAGACTTTGGGGGAAAGGGGTCAAGGGAGGCAGAATTGCCTCCAACCCTGCCCTAATGCCATAATCTCTGAAATAAAACACTCTTAATTGGCGGCTGTATTAATTTCCTATAGCTGCTGTAACAAATTTAGTGACTTCAAACAACACGCATTTATATTCTCAGACAGTTCTGGAGGTCAGAAGTACGGAATCACTTTCAAGCTCACTCTCAAGGTGTCACTTTTGGAGGCTCTAGGGGAAAATCTGTGTCCTTGCCTTTTCCAGCTTCTGGAGGCCACCTTCATTCTTTAGCTTTTGCCCATTTCTTTGCATCCCTCCAATCTCTTGCTTCCTTCATCACATTTCCTGCTTTACTTTGCTGCCATCAAATCTTCTTCTGCCTCCCTTTTAAAAGGATACTTGTTATTACATTTAAGGCCCACCCAAATAATTCAGAATAATCTCTCCATCTCATGGTCCTCAATTTAATCACATAGTCCCCTGTGCTATATTCACAAGTCTTGGGGATTAGGATATGGATATTTTGGGGGACCATTAATCAGCCTACCACAGTGACTGGCACATGAGGGAGTCACCCGGTGCTTGAGTGGGCCCATTTTGAGGTCAGTAGACCTGAATCTCTTCACCTGAGAGGCAAGGGATCCAAGTGGCTAGGAGAAGAGACTCTTGAGCCAGACTCAAATTTTTGCTACTCATTAACAATGTGACCTCGGGTAAGTTACTTGACCTCTCTGTGCCTCAGTTTCCTCATCTGTAGAATGGAGATAGTAGTAACTGACCAATAGGGTTGCTAGGATGAGTTAATGCATAAAAAAACATGCAGGTAAACCAGTGTCAGTTGCAGTGAGCCTTCAGGATGTGTTATCAATCATTCGGGAAAGGCCACTTCCCAGCTTAAGGATGTGTGAGTAGCTCAACCCTAAAGAAGCAAACTACACTGGGATTCTGAAGTCTTTGCCAAATACCTTGGGGTGGTAAAACAGGACTCCCTATCACAGAGCTACTCAAAATGCTCCCAGTGAACCGTTCTCTTCAGTATCAACATCCCTTAATTTTAGATCATCTTTCTACAAATTCCCTAGGAGAAAAGGGGTAAAGGAGCCCCCCTTTTCAAACTCCCTTCCCAGTTTTCTTAGGAGTTGAAATTCTGGCAGGTCACTTTATTTCTCTGGGCCTTAAGTTCTCATGTATATAATAAGAACCGTCAAGGCTAAAAAGAGCACTTACTGTTTGCCAGGTGCTGATCTAAGTGCTTTCCATATTTGAATCCATTTAATCCTCACAACAGTGCTACGTTATAGGTACTGTTTTGTTTTGTTTTGTTTTGTTTTGTTTTGTTTTTGGTACCAGGGGCTGGGGATTGAACCCTGGAACTCATATGTAGGAAGTTAGCTCTCAATCACTGAGCCACATTGGCCACCCTGAGTTGGTTTTCTCATTTGTTTTGCTTGTTGTTGGTT
>JAQZBX010085571.1:0-13105 GCA_029593785.1 Cabassous unicinctus
AAAAAAAAAAAAAGAAAAGAAAGATGGATGGAGGAGGTGAGGCTGGAGGCAGGGAGGCCAGGAAGGCGCCTGAGGAGAACAGAGCCCTCCAGCACGCCTGGTTCAGGGTCCCCTGCTGCCACCTGCCCAAAGGACATCAGGAGCAGGAAAGTGAAGGGTGAGGAGGGGGCTCAGCCACCATCTGATTCAACCTCCACACTTTGCAGGAGGGGAAACCAAAGCGTAGCGTGAGGAGGGTGAGCAAGGCCAGGCCCCCTGACGGCCGGCCGCACCCGCTCTGCACCGCACCAAGAGCTCCTAGGCCAAGCCGGTTTTATCCCTGATAACGTCTCAGGCAAATATTTGTTGAGGGAGGAGGAGGTTGAAACGGTTGGGAAAATGAGTTTCTCAGAGATAAGCTGACTCTCACTGAGTGTAGCTGGAGGGCAGGGGCCACGTTTCTACCTGTGCACACAGCTCCTGGGTGACACGCCCTTTGCCAACCTCTCTCCAGGCTGGGCAGCTGAACGACGCCATCTCCTGGCTCCCTTGCGGCTGGAGGTCTACACACCGCAGTGCTGCTCAGATGCTGTTTTGAGGGCTAGCGGAGAGGCTGGGCTGCCTGGATACAAAGGCCTGTGGGGAGGCAGCCTGTTGCCCTCTGCCTTCTTGCTGAACCCTTCAAGTGACATCCGGAAGTGCAGCAGCTATGTTGCAACCGTGCGGATCCTCTTCTTGTTTCCCTCCTGCCTGGTGCAGGGCTCGGTTACCGCCCCAGCTGCCTGACAGCAAACAGTCTGGCATCACAGAAACATTGGGGTTGACTTTGCTTTGATTCCGACTCTGTCTTTTCTTTGTTCTGTGACTCCTTGGCCAAATTCTGTGTCCTGTCAGAGGGTCAATTTCCTATGAAATTGCAATCAGAATCCTTACCCCTCAGAGAGGGAGAGAAGATTCACAGGTGAAGGAGATGGAGGATTAGCTGCGGCCCAGCTTGAGCGCCTGGTGAGGTGTGGGGCTCGAGCGTCCTTGTCCCCATCCCTCTCCCCACCCTGCTCACGGCCCCCTTCCTTCCCCGCCTCCCGGGAGCCTTCTCTGCTCGGTGGGCTGAGGCAGGGGCTGTGCTTGGCTCATGTCTGGACCTCAAGGAGACACGGGGAGGAAGCCGACCAGGGCAGTGCAGTGTGGAAAGTGCTGTGCAGAGACCTGGGGGAGCCCAGGAAGGCTCCCCAGAGGAGGTGATCCTTGTGATGAGATCTGCAGCACAGTGAGCTGGGCAAAAGGGTCCATTTAGACCAGTGGTCCTCACATGGGGCCCCCACCCCAGGTGGGCTGCCAGCATCACTTGGGTCAGAAACCCTTGGACAGGGCCTTGGAAGTGATTCTCATGCACACTCACTCTTGCCCACACACAGGAGGGCGTGCTCCACAGAGGATCGCCGGGGCAGCAGACTGGAACCGGGCGGCGCGTGGCCCATTTGCAGAGACCCAAGCGGGGATGGGGGCAGCAGTGACCAGGACACAGCTCAGCATGGAAGGTGGCAGCAGAGATGTGGCTGGAGATGAAGTCAGCTGAGCTGGGCCCAGGAGCCTGGAGTTTACCTGGAGCTGGAGGTCGACAGCTCAGGGCCCCTGCGAGCTGAGGGTGGTGTTGGGTCAGGGCCGGAGGCAGACAGCCAGAGGGCAGAGGGCTGTAGACAGGTTGCAGAAGCCAGGGCTGAACGGGTCAAGGTCAGGGTGAAAGGTCCAGCTGCAGGGCAGTATCTGGTCAAATTCTACTCCCATGACAGGCTAGTCATGCTTTCTCTACAACCAGGAATGAGGGAAAGCTGGCTTTTTTACTATTAAAAAAATGTTTCCCCAAGTACATGGTTCTAAAGGCTCATTAAAAACAAATTTAATACAAGTGATTTTTTTCTTAGTCTTCTATTGCTAAGTACAGCTAAAGCTTTTTTTTTTTTTCTTTTGAGGTACCAGGGCCAGGGATTGAACCCAGGACCTCGTGTGTGGGAAGCCAGCACTAAACCACTGAGCCACATCATACTTAGCAATAGAAGACTAAGAAAAAAATCACTTGTATTCAGTACCTACTTCTTAATGTGGCTTTGTGATATGTAAAAATGATAATGATGAAGCAGTGGTTGTTACCCTCAGGAAAACAAATCTGTTTCTTGCAGAACAAGGAGGGCAGTGAAGCTGCTGAACTGGATTTGCGTACTTGGGGTAATGAAGAAGAAATGGCAATCTAGAGTCTATCACTGTATAACTTAACAAAAGAAAGAACTGTTGGTGATACTGCGAAGGCAAGGCAGCAGTGACGCGGCACCGAGGAAGGTGTGTGTGCCCTATACTGTCCAAGGTTTGTGAAGCCCTGACACTGTGGTACAAAAGTCGGGGGTGTAACTTTTATACTTGAATCTACCTAGCAAGTTTACATTTCTCAATCCCTTTTTGTGAGGTGCTATTTCTGTATTTAAATAACTTTTTTTTAATGTAAAGCTGCTCACTATCTTATTGCGCTGCTAGTTTTACATAGGTATTAATTTTATTGCTGACTACTGTTTCGCTTTTTTCCCATGTGGCTATATTGTCTATAGCAATTTTCTTATAACTTTACTACATGTAAACTGATTTTTTTCTTTTAGAAAAATATTAACATTTATAAAATAGCAATAAAAATTTATTCGTTTAAAAAACAAATTTGAAACAGTACCCCTTGCCCCTTTCCTCAAATACCTATGTGATGACATCACTTCATGTCTTCTAGCTTGAGAAGTCTGCTGCAGGTGTGGATCCTTTATCCTCCTTTTCTAGTTTGCAGGAAGTTTTCAAATGAATGAGTGCTGCAATGGACTGTATGGAATGCTTTTTCTGGGTCTGATGTGACCTTGGAGTCTTCTTCCTCCACTATGCTGTCGATGGTGTGAGCTGTGTTAATTTTTTAAGGTCTCACTATCATTGTATTCCAGGATAAGCCCATCGCAGTCAGGCCTTACACTGCTGGACATGGTTTGCCTAAAAGAAGTTTAAGGTTATTTCCAGTTTTACCTATGAGATTGGCTTGTAACTTCCTTTTCCAGTTATTTGGTTTTGATATCGAGGTTATCTTGGCCTCGTAAAATGTGCTGAGGAGCATCTTCCGTTGCTCAATTCTCTGGAAGTTTGTATTAAAGTGGAATTGTGTCTCTCTCAATGTCCCGAGCATGGCAAGGAGCTGTGTAAAAACAGCAGCTTCCTGCCCAACTGACATGGATACATCAGGCCAAAGACTTGGACAAAGCCAGCTTCGCAAGTAAAAAGCATTTACCTAGGGGGCTCTCGTGGGGTCCTCATCCTCGGTGGTGGGAGGAGAGGCAGCATTTTCCGAAATGAGGGGGTCTTTAATAAGGCAGGTCCACGTGCAGGTGGGGAAGCATATGCGGGGCAGCAGGACTTCTGAAGAATGCAGTGCTGCAAGATTTACTGACCAGTCACCAATTCCCCAGCTCGCCTTAACTACTCAGGAATGCTGCTACAATTTGGGGAGGGGGAAAGAACTGGAAGAAGTGGGGGTAAAAATGCAAAGTCATTTATGCCACACTTAAATATTTGATAAATTACCTCTGTAAAACCATCTGGGCTAGGTGTGTGTGTTTGTGTATATTTTTAACTATTGATTTGATTTCTTCATGAGTTAAAAGACTAATTCAGACTTTTTCTTCTTGAGAAAATTCTGGCCAGTTATGTTTTTCTAGAAAATTTCTCTAAGATTGGTTTTTCTGTTTTGTTTTGGTCTTTGCTCCTTTTGTTTGCTTACTAAACACTTATTCCACAGGTGTCAGGCCCGGCCCTCAGAGCACATGGGCAATCTCTTTGTGACCTGCTTCACCAAGATTAAGCAAACAAGGGGTCAAATTACTCTTATCCACCTGATAGAAGCCTTCTATGCTCACTCTGATATTCAGTTAACCATCCCCATTTGAAACATTTTAGCAAAGCTTTGCAGGTGAGCTTCTGGCCTATTTCACAGGAAACGGACCCTTTGACAGGACACAGAATTTGGCCAAGGAGTCACAGAACAAAGAATGGACAGAGTCGGAGTCAAAGTGAAAACAACATAAAATGAAGTGAAAGGGCTGATTTCCACCTCACCTCTCATTCCCAGGTCCTTAAAAAAATCCTATGGGAGGAATGTTCCCAAAACGAGGTGTTTAAGCCAAAGCCTGAGGAGCTCTGGAATTCCAAGGCTCCATCGATGGCGCTGCCCACACCCGGCCTGGGCTATCACATGGCGTCACTTCTACCACACTCTATCATGGAAGCAGGCACAAACCCACTCAGATTCCAAGGGATTCGACGTGTCCCCATCACTCTTGGAGCCCGTCCTGACTTACTGGCACGAGATGACAGCTGGGCGCATCTTGTACTCTCCCTGCTCCAGCCCTGGAATCAGCCATTTCTCCAGAGGCCCTGGTTCCTCTTAGTGGGAAAGAGAACCCAAACTCTGGGCCCACAACCTCTTCTTGGCCGAAGTCCAGGCACAGAGGTCTCACCCGAGGTCAAGCATCCCAGGTCCTTCCTCTGCAGCTGCAGCTTGGAGCATCTTCTTCAGATGTGGTATTTACCCCTCTAGGAACTCCGAACGGACTCACTCCAACCCCAGGTGCCTTGCATTTCTCACTTTTCCAAATGTCCCATCAGCTTCAACCACACAAAACTTAGAGAACAAGCAAATCACCTCTACCCAGCAACTTTCCATGTCTTTTCCAAGTACAAATGACATCCCTGAATCTGACGCATGGAATAGCCTTGACCCATACTGCTGTGCTGGCTGGGCACCACAGCAAACTCGGAGGGCAGCGAGTTAAACTACAAGAATCAGGAGAAAGAAAAGAAAAAGTCCTTGATGTCAGCTTGCCAGCATGCTTTAATGGGCGAACTTAAGATTCACTTGGTAGACATGACCTTCAGGCATCCCAGCCGCAGGAAGTGGAAAGCCTCGTGGAGGGGAGTTCTTTCCAGCTCTGTGAGTTGCGGCCCTCAGTCACTGAAGGAGCTGAGGCTTCCTGGGCTGCCTGCAGAGTAGGGCAGAGCCTGAGGGGAAGCTGAGGGGCCCACACTAGAGCAGGGCCAAGGGGGAGAAGGCCACAAATAAGGACGCTACACAAGGACACCGCGTGCTCCCCATCAGACAAAGGCAGAAGCCCTCCCCCAGGGCCTCCCCAGCCACTGAATTTCTCTACTCCACAGCACTGCTCCTCTAAAGAGTTCTCCACTTTCTATTTTTACTGCCTTTCAGCTACAATGGAGTGTCCCAGTCAGAGGAATCAACATGGGAAGAGCCCCGAGGCCAGCCCGTGCTTGTCACGGTCAGCAGACACAGGCTAGCCCACGGGGCAGGAGGCAGGGAAGTACACTGAGGAAAGGAGATGGGGAGACTGGACACGTCTGCTCCTTCAAGCTGTAGTCTTTGGTCCAGAATCGGGTTTTGTTCTAAATGCCAAAACTGGATTGATGAATTCTCAACGAGATACCAGCATCAGTGAAATAACATCTTAAAGGTGCTAGGAGAAAATAATTATCAACCTAAAATTGTATACCCAGCAAAACCATCTTTCAAGAAAGAAGGGAAAGAAAAATTGAGGAAGTTCACCATCACCACTCCTCACAAAAGGTAATTCTAAAATTTGTATTTCAAGGTTGATGGTCTCAAAAGGAAGGAGTAGATGCAAGAAGGAATGGTGAGCAAAGAAACTGACAGGAATGTGAATAAACATAAAAATGGATTACATAAAACACTAACACTTAACTTATTTCTAATATATATGTCAGATTAAAAAAACAACATAAAAGAAGTTCTTAGATCCTTGTATATTTTAGGAAGAGGGTAAAGCGTTGATGAACTTCCACTTTTGGGAAGCTAATTTTGTATGCTAACATTTTGAGGGTAATCATTAAAGGAATAGAAAAAGTATACAACTTTTCAACTAGTAGAGAAAAAAAAAGAAGTTAAAACCTCTAATCCATAATATGGCAAGAAAGGAAGAAAAAAGGAAATAGAAAAAGGGGAAAAAACAGGTCAAAATAATATGGTAGGAATAAATCCAAACATACTAGCAATTCCAATAAATGTATAAGGATTAAATTTTCACATTACAAGACAAAGATTTTTTTATTTTTGACCTGTATAAAAAAACAAAACCAAATGAATGCAGCTGTATGTAGTTTATGAGAGATGCTTACAATATAAGGGCACAGAAAGGTTGCAAATAAAATAATGGCAAAAAGACTTACCAAATACTAACCAAAGGAAAGCTAGGAGAGCATATCTTATGAGCAGACAAAATAGACTTTAAGACTTAGAGCTAAAGAGGGTCACTACATATGATAAAAGTTTCAATTCAAATGGAAGACAGTATATTTCTAAACTTGTATGCACGTTATTGGCATAACGTCAAACTGTCTAAATAAATTCAGAGAACTACAAGAAGAAATCAGCAAATTTACCATCACAGTAGCAGAGTTCATTAAGTCTCTCTGGATAACTGATAGGTCAAGCAGATAACAGGGTTGCTTTTCAGACACCCACGATTTAAGGGCCCACATTAGGGAACTTTGCATTCGTGACTCTGAGTCAAGAGTACATATCCAACTATGGCTGTGGTAGCTACAAAATCTAGGAAAATGATGTGACTTAGAGGACACTGAATAAATGATAAAACTGAGCGATACACTGACTCAAGTTCAGGATGCTTTTGACTACTCAAGAATTAACCAAGAATTTTACCAGATAGACACCCACGAGGGAAGAAGACCAAAGACAGATTTCATTTGTTCAATAGCTTTTTTTCCAGTTAGAGAAAATGTCTCAGGGCATCTCTGGAACTCAGTTATCTTCTGCTGGCCAAGACTATTTGGAAGTGCTAGTGTAACTGGGCCATATAATTAAATTCCAAAAGACTTTGAAAGGGCTTGAGACACCTGTCCTCAAAGTGCTGCCTCAAGGTAGAGGTAAACTGTCCAAGAGGTGGTTGGTTACTTGATATGAAACTGAGTCAAATGGAATGGTAAGGATGCATGGAAATTCAGAGACAAGACAGCACATTTTTTGGTGGCCCAGAAAGACCATCACTTACCCAGTGAGTGAGAAGCAGAGCCAGGAGTGGAAGCCAGCCCTCCTGACCCAACCCTTGCCCTCGGTGTGCCATCTCTGTATGTTTTTAACTTCAGAAGAGTCAGCTCTTTCTCCCTGGGCATCTTTCCTTTCTCTGGGCTCAGATGCGAATACTTCCCTGGTTTCCAAGAGGCAAATTTCAGGAACTTGTCTATGGCCAGTTTACCATGATGGTATCTTAAGATCTGAACTGCCTTCATCCAAGGGGTCAGCTTAGCTAACACCCAGAGGCAGAGGCCTAGGTCTTGGGGAACGCTACTGACAGAGGGTAGGGCCAGCTGGATTAGAACTTGCTACACACCCTGCCACCCCATACCTCTTCAATCATGTACCACATTGCCACTCCTCTGGGAACCCTTCCCCAATTCCCCTGGCTGGATTAAATACCACCTCCATTTTCCCCCAGCCCCTGGGCTTACCTCCATCCAAGTACTTCACACCCCATACCCATATGTGGGGTCTGTTAAACTGGCCATCTCATCCCCTAAGGTGGAAGCCCTCTGCAGCACCAACTGTGTAATAGCTGTGGCTACAATGTCTAGCCTTCAAGGCTTAGGTCTTCAAAATATATTTATTCAAAAAAGGATGCTTATGTGAATCAATGACTATTGCCAGAGTCAACTGCTCTTTGCTGTTGCTGGCAAAATATTTCTTGAATGAATAAATGAACACGTGAACCCATCCTATGGAACTCTATGAAATCCACTAGTCAGTGGAAAAGATCTGGAATGTGAGCAGAAGGATGGATGCCTGCACCCAGGCTCCCTAATCTTACCCAGCCAAGGGATTCCTCCCACCTCTCTCCAGTCTGGAGATGGTCAATGATGGTAAATCCTTCTTGGAACATCCTAGGAGGCCCAGAAACTCACTCCTCTGCTTGCTGCTGCACCCCTCATGGTCAGCGTTTTGAACCATTATTTTAAAAACCATCAAAGACATGGTTGCTGGGAGAAGGGGTAGATGCCACAGTGGTGCCAACTTAAGGGCAAGGGAAGAGTTCTGGCTGCAGCTCAGTGCCCCAGACACATTTTTTGAGTCGTTCCCTGCCCCCCACCCCCAGCCCAAGTTTCCTCACCTGAACAATGAGGATAAGAAACTGACCTGTGAAATTTGTGAAAATAAATGAGATGAGGTATGCTAAGTGTCTAATCCCAAGTAGATTCTTGGAACACAGACTTTTGTTTTCTCCTTTTCATGTACCCAGTATCCTGATATTTGCTCAGAGTGACAGGATTTCAACTGTGAGGTAACAGAAAAAACACAATCAACTCATACTGCTCCCCTCTTTGGCCCCTTGAGTGGTCTTGGATTGACCTATTCTTCCTGTTTACATTCTATAGATTGATTTCCATCTTTATGGATTTGCTGAAAGCAATGTAACAACCTCAATTTTTGTTTTAAAAGAGATGCATTTCTTTTAATAAAAAGATGCTTGCCTTAATAGAAATACAATATTCATAAGCAAAGACTCCTAAAGGATTTCCCCCATTTTCTCCTCCTTCCCTTCTCCACCTGACACTGCTGTACAATACCCACGGCCCGGCCTCTGGGGTATGGCCAGGAGGAGAGGCTGGGGCTGCCAGAGAGCCACACAGACCCTCAATTCTCAACCCTGGCAACTCCAGCCCCACCTGGCTGCCACCCACAATGGCTCCTGAGTATTATTCATTGGTCATGCCATGCACAAGATATAAGCACCCCTTGAATGCTAATAAACAAGGAGTAAAGAGTTGGGGGAGGGAGATGGATCCGAAACTGGCTGCTACAGCTGCAACACTGATGGACATCACAAGCAGGCAAAGGGAGTTGAGGTAACCAAGCTTAGTCAGGTCCTCGTTTCCCGTCCGTACTATGAGCAGTGACACCTCCAGGCTCACTTCACACTCTTGATACTCATGTAGCTCTTACTATGGTCAGGTACTGTTCTAAGCATCTTAGATCCAAGAGCATGAGCACTCTATGTCTATTCCCTGAAGTACCCTCAGGCTCCCCAGGCACTCAGGAGGGGCTGAAACAAGGCGTGCTATGCTGTAATTATGTGTTTACAGACCCGTCTCACCTTACTACAGGGTGGTCTTTTCTTGAAAGTCCTAGTATCTAGCACAGAGTCTGGAGCAGCACATGGGAACAGCAATCATTTGTCAAGTGACCGACTGAACTTGAGCTCCCGAAGGCATGGCCAGACCCGATACTTTCTTGAGGCCCTTCCTGCTCAGAGAACTGCTCTTCCTTCTCCCCACCCCCACTGCAGTGCCTGCAGATCAAACCTCCAGGGTTGCACACCTCCTAAATCAGAAGCAATTCACCCCCACTGACAATAACAACAATCCAGGAGAAACTTCCATTCTGAAAAAAATTTATTTACCTCACCTTTTCCTGGCCACGTCAATGGCTTTGGTCACTGGCACAAAGATTCTAAAAATTGGCTTTCTGCTTCTCTTTTCAGGCCAATGAGTTTTACCTAACAAGCTAGAGCTCTCGCCTCAATCCCCGTGAGGTCTGGGCTCTGGTGACCCAGGCTGGACATCATCTAAGCCTCAAGGATGCCTCTTGCCTAGGAGTTTGGGGTCCGCCATGGCCAGCCCTACACTTCCCTTCCCCATCCCCTCCAGGCCCCTGCAGAGGTCACGTGCATTTTTAAAGAGAAGCCCCTGTAATGCATGACTATATTATATCAAAGAAGTTTACCCCAAAGTCAGCACATATACATACCTAGAACTCGCCCCCTATTCTAGGTTACTCACCAGACAGGTTACATGATGTGCACCAGTTAACATGCCACAGAAAAATTACATTTCCGGAAGAAAAACAAAAAACAAAAACCAGCTCTTCTCCTTTGATTTGATGACTGCAGAGTCCCCAAATTCATACACCATCACTCTCTGTGCCAAACTGTCCTCTGGGCCTTTTCAATCTCATCCAAAGTAGTGGCATCTATACCCTTGATTGGAGTTTGGGTTCTTCATTCAGCAGCTGCAGCCAAGTAGTGTTTTCTCTCTTGGAGAACTGTGACTTCAAGTCTCTCATGGGTGCCCAAATTCCAGGAAACATTAAAAAACAAACAAACAAACAAAAAAACCCACCCAGCAAAGCACAAGGGTATACGTCCCAAGTTTAAAAAAACAAAAAACAAAACCCACAATAAAATCACAGTAACAAATATGACCACGGCAGCAGCCAACTGCCTAGGAATCTAGGACTTCATTTCTTTATGCAAGAGCATTTAATTAAAGGCTGTCCTTTCAGAAATGAAGGTGCTTGTTAAACTAAAGCTGCATCTGATAATCTAATGTTGATGTTATCCAACAGGATGGTGTTGAAAATTTAGTACTTAAGGTGGTGAAAAACAGAGGTGAGAAAACGAAAGGCCTCTCCAAGAAGTCAGTTCTCCTTACCAGCTGAACAGAGTTCATCAGCCTGGAACCTGGAGTACAAGTGGGGGAAATTCATGACATTGTAAACTGGGAGTCTAAGATTCCCACATCCTGGAGTCAAACCAACCCAACCACCTGTACAAAATGCCACCACTTGCAGAAAGGTTATCCGAAATATTCCATTCTCGTAAGAACATTTACAAATGTCTATAATGTACTTGTTTCACACTTCTCTATTTTTCTTCCATCGTCTTATGGCGCGGTTTTCGCTCCTTAGTGAATAAGGTCTACATTGTGCAAATATTTTTACCAAAAGTGGTCTTTACGTTTCACGAAAAACAAATTATTTTCTTCTCATTACCAATGTTTAAAAAAATAAAATATTATCTACTAAGCTAAAAACTTGGCTATGTTTATCTTCCCTTTTCCCCTAGCCTTCCTCCCAAACCCAGTCTTGCGCTAAACTGGAAACGCAGAGCGGACCATTACAAACGACTCTCCCAGCCATCCAGCGCTTCCCGGCCGCCAGGCTCCCCGCGGATCCTTGCCGACCTGACTTACCCGCTCTCAGCCCTTCAGTAGCATTCGTAGCGGTCTATCTGCTGGTGAATCTCCACTATCCTCTTCCCCATCAGCGCGGCCTCGAGGGCCTTTTTCTCCACCTTCTCGCACAGCTTCATCACTCGCTCCTCGGCCTCACCACCCGGGCTCCGGGCGGGGTCCATGGCGCTCTCCTCCGAGGCCTCCACCTCGCTTTTGATCTCGTCCAGCAGGCTCTCGATCTCCATCAGCTTCCTCCTGGCCCTCAGGTGTGCCCTGACGTGCTCGCGCTCGAGGGAGGCGATGTCCTCCCGGAAGGCATTGAGAACGGGGTTCAGGAACCTCTCGAAATCCTCCTCGGCTTCTCGCACCTCGTCCCCGTCCAGGGGCCGCATTGCGCCGCTCGCCGGCCGCCGCCCCTTCGCCGCCCTCGGCCTCGTCCCCGCGCCCCAGAGGCCGGTCGGTCCACTGCGAGCGCCCGCGCGGGGCTGCGCTTGGCCGGAGGCGTCACTGCCACTGGCGACACCACTATCAACAGGTCCTCCCAACTTTTCGCAGCAAAGACGGATTCCAAAATGGATTCCCAGCCGCCTACCAGGGCTCTGTTGGTTTGCGGCCCTTTCACGACGCTCCCTGGCTCCTTTACGGTCACACAATTGATGGGAACAAAGTTCGGGCGCCCGTCGTAAAGAGGGCGTCGCCAGCTCACCGCGGCCGTGCACACGCACGCGCATGCGCACAAGCGTACCAGAACACTTACGTGCGCAGGCGCACACTCATGTCTGCCGGCCCTCGACCCGCCTCTTCCTCTCTCGGCAAAGCCCTAGATTCTTTGAGGGCTTACTAGGGCTGGACTTTAAACCTTTCTTAAGTTTTAAAACCTATTCTTCCGCGCTAGTATAATAAAATAGCTTAGCACGCATAGCGTTTGCTATGTGCCAGGGACTGCTCTAAGTACTTAACGTTCTAAATCATAGGTAACCTAATTAAGTTGGTACTGTTAAAATTTCCTTTCAAGCCCTGGGAGAACTGAGCACGGAGAAACTAGGTGACTACCCAGTCAGGATTTTGAAGTGGAGGCCACTGCCGTGCTCTTGACCACACACTTCTTGCCTCTTGGGCAGATGCGTTCTGCAAGCACTTGAGAGGTGTGATATCCCAGTACTGATACTAAGGACCCTGTACTCTTTACTGCCCTGCCTGACCGGCACCCCTACTTTTGAAAAGCTCTCTTTTTAACATTTTGACCACTGACTTTTTATATTTATTCAAATATTTTAACACATTTTATTATTGTAGTAAATACATATATAACAAACTTTGCCATTTTAACCATATTTGTCCTTTTTGTCAAGCTTATTTCCCTCAATATGATGTCTTCAAGGTTCATCCATGTTGTAGCATGTCCAGCACTTCACTTCTTTTTATGCTGAATAATATTCCATTGTATGGATACACCACATTTTGTTTATCCATTCATACTTGGGTAGATTCCAACTTTTGGCTATTGTGAATAACGCTGCAGTGAACACTGGTGTGCAAATATCTGTCCAAGTTCTTGATTTTAGTATATGAGGATTGCTAGGAATGGAATTGCTGAATCATGTGGTAATTCTATGTTTACATAGCAACAGTTTCTTTCACTTTTTTTTTCTCTTTCAGTAAAGATGGCATCCAAAATGGATTCCCAGCTGTCTACCACAGTTCTATTTGTTGGTAGCCCTGTTGTGGCTGATGGAATGAAACCCAAGCGGCACTCTTGAGGGTACGGATGAACGAAGTTTTATTATGTGTGGGCCCAGAGGAGAATTCAGTCTCCAAATTCTGAGCCCTGTTTCTCAATTTTCATAAGTTTATAGAGGAACACTAAGTGGGCAAATTCCTAAGCAAGCGGGCAGGCAGGGTTACAAAAGCAGAGGAGTGAGGTTAGCTTATCTTCCTAAAAGCAGAAGGCCATTAGGGAGGAAGTCATTATCTGTTTAGAGTTGTAAATTTCATTACAAAGGGGCAGGTGGGGAGTGCTTATCTTCCTGACCTGGATTCCATGGAGAAAAGGGGA
>JAQZBX010085572.1:0-13112 GCA_029593785.1 Cabassous unicinctus
GAGTGTGTGACTCCCTGGGAAATGGGAATGGGTGAGGGAAGTGCAGGATAATAATGCTTTAAAGGCTTTGATGTGTGTATAATATTGTTATTGGGGATTGCCATGTTGAAGAAGGCAACTAATAAAATCTTTTTCTTGAAATGAATCAGTGGAGTTGAGAAAGTTAGTTAAATTCTTAGATTTACAAGTACATTCCTGTTTTTATTGTTCCAGTTGCAGGTAATTACTATTTATTGTGCTTTCAATCCTGTGCTAAAAAGCAATTTAATTTGGACTTTGTGATTTTTCTTTTGCCCAAGAGTTCATTTAATAAATCTTTCTAAGATTAATTCTGATAGAAGTCCTATGTTTTTCTCTTAATTCTTGGGAAGATTTTCTCCATTTCTCTGCCTTTAAAGAATTTGTATACAACTTATATTTTTTAAGGATGCCAGACACACTTTTCTTGAATTTTTTATTGGTCACTAGGTTCTAGATTAGACTATGTTGCTACCTTTAATTATAAGCAAACTTTTGTCATGTTTGTAACTTTTCCTGGGAAAAGGGACCATAATGCCTATTGGTCTTATAAATCAAATTTACTTCTAGAGAATGCAAGCAGTATTTTTGAAAATCATTCAAAATATACTGTTTGGCTCTTTTCCAAGATTCTTGCATCTTTGGAAAAACATAATCTTCTAATTATGTTTTTGTGGCAGGTCTTAGAAGACAAAGTCTGTTCAGCAGTGTCTGTCTATGCTGAAAGCCTATTCTAGTATTAATACTTATTGGATATCTCAATCTTCTTAAATATAGATTCTAAAAGTAAAACTGTTTGGAGACTAAATCAAACTTTACAAAGCAAAATGGGTTTTGTTTATGTCGTGTGCAAAATAGTTGATAGTTTTTATGCCAATTTTATGAGGTGATCATGTGCTTTTGAAAAAAAAAATTGTTTTAATGGTGAAAGGGTCAGCCTGTAATGGCCACTTCCTAAAAATGGTACTAAAAGTATTGGTATAGGTAGACTCTCCTAAGAAGTTCCAAAATATAGTAAAATCTACTCTTGCTCTTCTTTACCCATGTGACTTATTTGTGCTGTAGTTAAGTCTCTCCTGTTTTATTTTTAAATATGTATGTGTGTAGTATTCCTATAAGTAGAAATTATAACACTTTATCAATGTATATATGTAAAGAACTGTATTTGTTCAGAGCACTATTCTTAATTCTAGGGGAGAGCAAGATTAAAAAACTCAGTCTGGTCTCAAGAAGACTGATAGTAGAGCCGTGAGAGAATAAGGCACTATACCTTTGTGGTCAGGGATATACAGGCACTGTCATATTTTTCTCTTTGGATAGTGAGGTGGATTATCAAGGCAGCAAGCTGGTTTGGGCTGAACCTTGCTGGGAAGGATAGACAGACTAGGTTTGTGGGCAGAATCAGAGTGGAAAGACATTTCTGGCAGAGGAATGTATGGTGTCATGGCAGCTGAAGACTGCAGAGAACATGAAGCAGGCTGGTATGTTTAGAGGATATTTGAGTGAGATCAGAAAGGCAGATGTGCACAGAGACATAGGATTTTGTTTTTTGCACAACTTGAATTACTTTACTACAATGGTTTTAATATACATTCTGCATGTCATCTTAAATGAACCTTAAAATTTTGTAAATCTTTTTTTAAAAATATTTTTTATTTATTTGTTTCCACCCGCCCTTGTTTGCACTTGCTGTCCACTCTCTGTGTCCATTTGCTGTGTGTGCTCTGTGTCTGCTTGTCTTATCATTAGGAGGCACTGGGAACTGACCCTGGGACCTCTCATGTGGGGGGAGAGGTGCTCAATCACTTGAGCCACCTCAGCTCCCTGCTTTGCTATATCTTATTGTCTTTCCTCTTTGTGTCTCCTTGTTGCATCATCTTGTTGCATCAGCTCATTGCGCCTGCCCATAGTACCGGCTCGCTGTCTTGTTTGTCTTCTCCAGGAGGCACTGGGAACTGAACCCGGGATCTCCCATGTGGTAGGTGGGAGCTCAGTCACTTGAGCCACATCCGCTTCCCTTGCAATTTTTTTTTTTCCAATTTATTGAAGTATATCGCTCATACATGAACATACATAAACAAGAAGTGTATAGCAATAGTTGTGAACTTACAAAACAAACATACATAACATCATACAGGGCTCTCATAGCTCACCCTACCACCAATACCTTGCATTGTTGTAAAACAGTTTTAACTAATGATTAAAGAGCATCCTCAAAATATTACTACTAACCAAATATATTTCCCCTCAACCCACCCTATTATTATTATTATTATTATTTTTATATCATTTATACACGAACATACATAAGTGATAAGTGTATAGTAAAGGTTATAAACTTAGAAAGCAAACATTCATAACATCATACAGGGGTCCCATACATCAATCTTCCACCAACACCTTGCATTGTCGTGAGACATTTGTTACAAATTATGAAAGAATATTGTAAAAATCTTACTACTAATTATAGTCCTTATCTTACATTTGGTGTATTTTCCCCCCAACCCACCCTATCATTATTTTTTAAATATATTTTTATGACAGAAGTTGTAAACTTACAAAACATCATGCACATGTGCAGAATTCACAAACAACACCCCTCCATCAACACACCACACTGTGGTGGAACATTTGTTACGATTATGAGATAATATCCGATTATTACCAGTTCCACAGCGTACATTTGGCACACATTTTCCATTCCCCCCCATTATCAACACAGTACATCTTTGGCATAGATGCAAGAATATTACATTATTACTGTTAACCACACTCCATAGGTCACTCCAGTTGTATTTTTCCCATGCTTCTTCACATTCCACCACCCTGCAATAGTGATGTACACTTGCTCTAGCTCACAAAGGACACTTCTGCACCTGTACCATCAACCACAATTCACATCCACCTCTGGGTTTACTGTGCTATTCAGTCCCTAGATTATTCTCTAGCTTACTGTCACTTGGCATTTACATCCCTAGAATACCCTTTTCAGCCACATCCTCATTTATAAACCAGCTGTTACTCACTATAATGTGTTACCATCAACTCTGTACATTTCCACACTTTTACAGTAAAGCTAATTAAAACTTCGACATATGTTAAATACCAGTAATCCATCTCAATCCTCCACTTATCTCCTTTAAGAATCATAGATGTGAGGGTCTGTTTCTGAACCATCAGTTCAGTTCCATTGGTCTATGTGTCTGTCTTTATGCCAGTATCAGGCTGTTTTTTACCACTGTAGTTAGGTAATAGGACTTAAAGTCCGGAAATGAGAGTCCTCCAACTTCCCTTTTCCTTTTTAAGATGTTTCTGGCTATTCAGGACCCGTTACCCTTCCAAGTAAATTCGGTAATTATGTTTTCCATTCATTTAAAAAAATGCTGGTGGAATTTTTATCAGGATTGCATTGAATCTGTACATCAATTTGAGTAGAATTGACATCTTAATGATATTTAGTCTTCCAATCTGTGAGCATGGAATGTTCTTCCAATTATTTAGGTCTTTTTTAAGATTTCTTTTGAGTTTGTAGTTTTCTGAATACAAGTGCATTACATTGTTGGTTAAGTTTATCCTTGAATATTTGGGTTTCATCTGTCGTATTTTATTTTCACCACTCTTTTGACACTTTTAGTTACTTTTATTGACATAATCTTCATTTCTAGACTCTTTTCCAGGTCTCTCTCTCTTCTGTCTTTTCAGGCTGTAGCACACCCTTTAGTATTTCTTGCAAAGCAGATCTCTTGGTTACAAACTCAGTTTCTGTTTATTTGTGAATATTCTAAACTTGCCCTCATTTTTGAAAGAAAATCTTGCCAGATATAAGATTCTCGGCTGGAAGTTTTTCTCTTGTAATATCTTAAATATAGCATACCAGTGTCTTCTTACCTCCATGGTTTCTGGTGAGAAATCAGCATTTAATCTTATTGGGTATCTCTAATATGTTATGCGTGGCTTTTCTCTTGCTGCTCTCAGAATTCTCTATGTCTTTGGCATTTGGCATTCTGATTAGTATGTGTCTCGGAGTTGGTCTATTCAGATTTATTCAGATGAGAGTATGTCATGCTTGTTGGACATGGATATCTATGTCCATCAATAGGGTTGGGGAAATTTTCTACCATTATTTCTTCAAATATTCCTTCTGCCCCTTTTCCCTTCTCTTCTCTTTCTGGGACACTTATGACACATGTATTTGCATGTCTCTTGCTGTTGTTTAGTTTCCTGAGACCTTGTTCAAGTTTTTCCAATCTTTTCTTCATCTGTTCTTTTGTATGTTCACTTTCAGAGGCCATTTCTTCAAGTTCACCAATCCTTTCTTCTGCCTCCTCAAATCTGCTATTATATGATTCCAATAAATGAAATTTTTTTTTAAAGATTATTTATTTTTATTTATTTATTCCCCCCCTTGCTGCTTGTGCTCGCTGTGTCCATTTGCTGTGCATTTTCCTGTGTCTTCCTGTCTCCCTTTGTTGTGACATTTTGCTGCGTCAGCTCACCGAGCCACGTGAGCTGGCTTGCCTTCACCAGGAGGCCCCGGGAATCGAACCCGGGGCCTCCCATATGGTAAACGGGAGCCCTATCGATTGAGCCACATCCGCTTCCCAATAAATGAAATTTTAATTTCATTTATTGCACCTTTCATTTCCATAAGATCTGCTATTTTTCTATGTATGCTTTCAGATTCTTCTTTGCGCTCATCCAATGTCGTCTTAATATCCTTAATTTCTTTAGCCATCTCCTTGAATTTATTAAGGAGTTTTGTTTGAACATCTATGATTAGTTGTCTCACCTCCTTTATGTCATCTGGAGGCTTATCTTGTTCCTTTAACTGGGCCATATCTTCCTTTTTCTTGGTGTGGTTTGTAATTTTTTGTTGGTGTCTTGGCATCTGGCTTACTGTAGAGTATTTATTCTGGGTGCAGTTTTTCTCTTTAGTTTAGGGCATCCTGCCCTTTCTCCTTGCTGATTGTGTAGTAGGAACCAATGATGTACTTAGTGCTATAAGCTGTGGCAGCTCAAGCAGTCCTCATTGCCCCAAGGACCAATGAAGCTTCTCCCAACTTTCTCCTTTGCCAGGGGTAGGGACAGAGCCACAGCTGTATGGAATAATCTAAAAGTCATGCAGGCCTAGACTGTAGTTGCACAGAGAGACTGATGAAGCTTCACGTTCCTTTCTTCCCTGACTGGGGCAGGGATGGAGCTGCAGGTGTGGGCTGCAGTCTATGCAGTGCAGGTCCAAATTGACTGCAGTTGCCCCAGTAGACTTCCATTATTCAGTCTGTGCCAGCTAAATATACCTGCAGTTACCTGGATAGGCTGGTGCAGGGCCCGCTAGCTTCCTCCCTGCTAGAGGTGGTGCTGAAGCCTAGGCTAGGGCTGCAGGCCAATCTGGGTGAAAGAAGCCGGTCTCTACCGTCACTATGATTTTCAGTCAGCTGGGCTTCCCCTTATGCTGGGAGTGGAGACAAAATGGCAGCTATTGGCCTCCTTCTGACTTGGACAGGCTCAAACTCTAGCTGTTCCTAAGGTTATACTTTAGCCGGTCGAATTTACTAATCAGTAGCTGAGATCAGTGGCCAACCGTCTCTTCTTCCCGTTTTTGGGAAATGGAGCTTCCAGTTCTTGCCACAGAATAGCTCTTGGGGTAGCTTGCCCTGTCAAAGTAGGATGATTACTGTCCTCCACGGTGTGGCCTGTACTTTCCTGGAGAGGCTGGCGCATCTCCCCCAAGCTTCCTCCCTGCCTGAGGTGGGCCTAGGGCTTACAGTAGAGCGGCAGTCTGATCTAGATGGAAAAAAGCCGGTCCCTACCAGCACTGTGATTTTCAGTCAGCCCCGCTTCCCCTCGTGTCAGGTGCAGAGTCAAGATGGCAGCTACTGGCCTCTTTCTGACTTGGACAGGTTCAAACTTTAGCTGTTCTTAGACTTTAGTCCGCAGAATTTACTAATCAGTAACTGAAGTTGGTGCCCAGCCGTCTCTTCCTCCCGTTTTTGGGAAGTGGAGTTTCCAATTGCAGCCGCAGAACAGCTCCCAGTGTGGCTTGTACCTCCAGTGGAGAATGGTCACTGGCCTCCATGGCATGGAGTGCTCTACTTAGGAATCTTCTCTGCAGATGGGCAGTCTTCTCCTCCCATTCTTTCAAGGATGTTGCAGGATGCGCTTCTGGTCTCCTGGAGCCCCTAAACAAGTGCTCTAGATAGCTCTCAGTGATTACTAACTGTCCTGTAGCAGGAGCTGATTCTAGGAGTTCTTTACTCTGCTGTCATCTTGCTGGTTGTCTCCAGTTATTTTTTTAAAGTGTATAATTATATTTAAAAAATTTCAAATATTCGTTTTATAAGCTGATGGTTTGTGTGGTGTGCTTTAGAAATGTACTGCACAGTGACTAGGAGATAGGTGGATGAGTTGGCTAGGAAAATATCTCAGATAGAAGCTGATACATGGCTACGTGTATGTTTCTAGAAATTCCTCAGTTCTTTGTATTGAATATGCAATTGGCATACCTGTTGACACCATCTTCCACAGATGTACTTGCTCTTCAAATCCTAGGACCAAGTATTTACACAGCCATTCAATAAATATTTGCTAAATCACTTTTGTGATCCTTTCCCTTACATAGCTTATAATCTAATAGGAAAAGCTAAAAGAATGAATGAAATAAACAAGGGTAGAGAAAACTGAGATTAGAGGTATCTATGAAGGGTGATGAGAGGAAGACTCCCTGACCACAGAAAAGTAACAGAAAAGAACTGGGGAGTGGAGGAAAAAGAAAGACTAGCAACTGGAATAATCTAATACAGTGTTCTCCAAAGGTAGATGTGAGTGTATATATCGTCTGTGTGTGTACACACCCCAGGGGTAAAAATGAGAATCCATCGGGGTATAGTGCTATAAGAAAACAGCCTATTTATGTTCAATTTAGGTTTAAAAGTTAAATGTTACTAATATTTAGTACAGGGGTTCAAATTTGCACCCTCTTTTGCTCCTGATGTCAGAGTAATGTGTAACATGTGATACATAGGGTATTTGGAGGAAAGAGTGGACGTTCCACAAAGCATCAGTGGTTCTCCCATTCCTTCATTCCATTTTGGGAAATTACCATGAATTTCAAGTTACTACGGTAGTTTACTTGTATTTGATTATGCAGGTTTATGGATTATATTATCTAGTTTTAATCAAACCTCACAAAAAATACAAATGATTTAAAGATTTCTGCAAAGAAATTGCTTAGAGAAACAAGAATAGGAACAGGAAACAAGATGGTAGCCTCGATACTTAAACTACTGGAATGAGCAGGCACGATCTAATCATTTTGGAAGATGACTAAAAAAAGATATCAAGGACAATATTTAAAATAAAAATATATTTTCAGTATTGGTAATAAGACTCTTGGTCTTAGAGTATAATTGTGTCTTGAGGTATTAGTTAATGATGGTATAAACATTATGAATAAGAAGACATTTAAGACTTAAGGATCCAGACTGTTATAAAGAAGATTGTAGTATAGTAAATAAATTATTCTACAAATTACTTGTCTTTTACTTCTTTATGTGTGTGTTTTAAAATGTACATAATTCAATAGTACATGTTATTTATTTATTTAAAAAAAAAAAAAAGAATGTGTGCCAAAAACTTTTTATCTGATAAGGGTGCTCAGAGCTCTGTTGATGTTTGGATAAGCAGCCCTATGTAGCTTAGAGCCAAAAAATTCATGAACACTTTATAGTAAAATAGTAGGTGTTCAGAACCTTGTCTACCAACTAGCTCACAAGGGTTCTGTGCCAAAAAACCCCTTGGGGCTCACTCCTGTGTCTTGAAGCACCAGGAGCTGGTGTGATACTGTATTTTGACATAACTGTCATAAATATCAGTAAATGTGTGCACATTTGATAAATGTTATTTCCATTCCTAGATCTCCTTATAGCTTAACTACCTGAAAAGTTATATAGTAGCATTGAAGTTATGTAGTATAGCCATAAGGACAAATGAGTGTTCTAGTCAATTAAAGATAAAACCAGAGTGGAGCAAACTTCTGCATTGTATTTGCTTAGGATCTTTTTACTGTTTACTGACTTAATTCACCTTTTTTGTTGAGGTAAACCTCCCCCATGAATTAAAGTAAACACTCTTTTTCTCTGGCATCAGCTTGATGTTACCTTATCACTCTCACAGAAAGTTGTACTCCAGTCTGGCACATGGTGTAACCTGCACTGTTCATTGTTCTACCTGACAGTGACCACTCTGATAGTGTGTGTAAAACCTAAATTTTACATAGGAAATGTTCACGGAAATCAGTGTGCTGTGGCTTTCCAGTTGAGAAGACTGGGTAAACTCTAAAATGTAAACTCTGAAGAGATTAAAGTTTAACAAGTTTATTTCAAAGACAAATCATCTATTTCTTTATTGTTAAATAGAATATACAGAATGCAAGTTTACACTGTTCTTTGTGACTGATGTTCATAATTATGAACATATTATACTGTACCCAAATGCAGCAATATTTGCCTGTGTTGAGTTGAAATTCATCTCTCTCTTCAAATTCATTTCTTTAAGTCTCATTATTTTCACTATGTCAACCTCTTTAGGGATGTTGTAAAGATTCAATGCCCAAAAATTGCTGTTTATGGTAAGACTTAGGGAAAAGAAGATATCACTGGTGGGAAACTTTAAAGACCTAAAGAGTATTTCAAGCATGTTAAGTTTTTCTATCTGAAATCTTTTAAAGAAAATTTGTTTTAGGGCACACTGAATATTTTCCTTTCCTTTCCTTTTTCTCAGCATCAGCAATAGCAGCCTGTAATTGGAGGTATCGGACATTCAATTGCACATCCCCACATCAATGCACTGCCAATGGTAAGAATTCTTCTCACTCCCAATATCAGAGTGTTTTAATTGCTCTTTTTTATTATTGTCTTGTTCTTAAGAATCTTCTAAGTATTTTGAAGTTTTCTCACAATTTGACAAAATATATATATATTCCAGAACTAAATAAATGTTTTTTTGTTAAGAAGTCAAAGGTGCTTAAAATATCTTTTAAATATTAAGTTAAAAAAAAATCCCTTACTTTGAAGATTTCCTTTGTCTGTAGTTTTTATAACCTCTTAGCTGTGGTTATCAAGATGAAAAGTATTGTTATTTAGTGATGGTCTTGTGTTTTGAGGCAAGGACTGTATTTTGTGAATAGAATATTCTTGTTAGACTTATGTTTTAGTGGCAGTGATAGCTCTTGTATATTTGTTATCTTATTAGAATTTATTGCTTGTTTTTGTGTGTATTGTGTTTATCCTAATATATTTATAGTTAGTTGGCAATTAAATGGCTAGAACTCCATCTGCTTTTAGTTCGTAATTTTAAGGAGAACAACTTTGATGTATTAAAAGATCTTTTAGAAGCCTTTCACCAGAATATAAATCAACTGTGTGATATAGCAGAAAGAATACTGTATTCTGTAGGATTTGCTGTCTTACCTCACCATGCTAGGAATCTTGGATAACTATTGGTAAGTTCTCCTGTAAAATTAGTTGATAGAATTGGATTATAAACATTTAATTTCTAGGATATATTCTAGCTGTAGTCTAAGAAATTGCATCATTGTAAGCTAGAATTAAGAGTGATTCTTCTTTACAAAAAACTAATTCCTTATCTAAATAGTATTGTTGTGTATTTTGGTCACTAAATAGCAGGAGAAATGAATTTTAAAATTTTTCAGAATAAATTACTTAACAGTGTCTTCTATTTAAAAATATTTTCTATTTCGCATTATCAAAATTTGTAATTATTAATCACATTCTTATTTTAAATATTAAATCAGGGATATATAGGAACTGATTAAGGTTTATAGAATTTGGTGAGAAATGGTAGATCCATCAGTCTCAGTGAGGTAAATTATCCCTGAAAATATTCCCAGGAATTGATTCATTTTAATAATCCACTTGTGAGTATGTTTATAAGACAAGGATTTCTTTCATATAAACTATCATCTGAATTCTTACTGGAAAATATTGACCTAATATGATGATAGCCCTGACTAACTTGAACATTTATAATCACAGACATGCCCTCTCCTTCTTTATTTCCCTCCTTTCCCCGTTCTTCTGCTTCAGCAGTTCATAGAGAATGTTGAGGGAAATAGCATTATTATTATTATTATTATTTGCTTTATCAGAAAGGATGGCATGGGTATTTGTTCTGCTTAGCATTTACTACTTCATTCACTTATGAAACACGCTTTGGGTTTTCTAGGTTGCTTGGGAGGCTAATTAACCATCATTAAATATGCCACATCTCCCTGAGCACTGCAGTGTTTCTCATGTAAGAAAGCAACTCCATGGCAAGTCAACTTTGGCAATTGGCATATCTGCCCTTGGCCTTTTGTTTCAGCATGTATCTGTGGAAGATATGGCCTGTTTAACCATAATACCATATTACAGTATAAAATTTGACAGTGATTTCTTAAAATCTTCATATATCCATTTATTTAGTTTAAAATTTCCTGATCTGTTCAAAATTAATATTTATACATAATTGTAGTAAAGTCCATGCATTACATTTCGTTGATATGTATAGGTTATACTTCTGCCTCTTTATTTTTTTCCTCCTTGCAATTTGTCCTGTTAAGTTTTCCACATCTGATTTTGCTGATTGTATCCCTTTGGTAACATATTCCTCTTTCCTTTGCATTTTTCATAAATAGATAATTTGATCTAGAGGCTTAATTTTCCTTTTCCTTTATTATTTTGGAGTAGTTGGGGTGGCAGAATATTTCATAGGTGGTGCTATGTACTTCCATGAAGAGGCACATAATGTTTGGTTGTCTATTTGTGGTATTAGTTACCACTGAGGATCATTGAGGATCATTGCAGATCATTGTATAGATCCATTATTTCCACAAGGGTGTACAAGAATGTTGGCATTCTAATTCTACCAAGTTTTTATTTATTATCAGTAATATTTCTATAAAGAGAAATTTCCCTGTTAACTTATTTTTGGTTCTGTGGCAAAGATCGCACAGGAAAGGCATACTAAATGTTTGATTTTTTCCTTTTATTTACTATTTTCAAAGTACTGAGTGATTCCCTGGAATCCTGGAACGGTAACCAGTCAGGTGCCCTCCCCTTGCTTTTAGTTTAAAGTAGCATCATGAGCTTGTGGTTTTAAATATATTTAATGTTTTATTCTGTTGATAGTCAAAATTGTCTTGGCCACAGGAACCTTTTCAAGTTGGCCTCTGAATTTTTTTTTACATGAACTCAGTAGTCTTTGCTTCTGAGTAGTAGCTTCCTTGCTTTCTGACGAAACAAGATGTTCCTGAGCTCATCTTGTACATGTCCTTCCTCAATCCTTAAATCAGCAATGTCTCCAAGAAGTCCTGATACTTTTTATTGGAAAGCAGTATTTAGAGTGAGTCTAGTGCTAAGGGTATTCATTGCTTCTGGTTGGGCGAAACAGTGTACGTATATGATATTTCTGGTTTAAATTTAGGATTTATTTCTTTAAATTCTCTTATTTCAACAGTTCTGTCTTTCATGCTGAAAATCTTGTTTTCTAATGATATTTACATAAACCTGTTGATATGATATTAAATCCAATACCAATATGGTTATACTTAAGACTTTGTTTTTGGCCTATGTCCCACTGGCAGTGTACAATCAAATTATTACATTTTAAAGTACTTGAATGTACTTGTGCAATTACGCTACTAACTTCATAGGCAGTTGCGTTTGTTTCCTTTTTATCTTCAGTTTTCAGGATTTTTAATGGAGTAATGATTAAAACAAAAGGTGTCCTATCAGTGAATATTTCCTGGCTTTCTTTTAAGTTTTTCCAACTTCTTCAACTGTCCATACTGAACTAAATTCACTCTTACTAGATTCTGAAACATTTTTTTCCTTTGAATGGAAGGGAGTTGGCTGAGATTGGGCTGCATGGTCTACTACAGCAATACAGACATAATGTAGCAAAAAAGGCCGAGCGCTATTGTATATGTCATAGCTGTATTGAACCACTTGGAGACTTTTTCTTTTCCTTCCTGCCTTCAGATAATATTACATGTTTTTAGTTTTTGTTTTGTGCTGAAGAGAAATTAACATATTATCCTGTTTTATTCCAGACCTTTTTGTTTACAACTTCAAGTTCTGGCCTTTCTCTTAAGCCAGTTAATTTTGGTCATAGTTTTTCCTTTGGTTTTCCCCTGGTCATTAGAACTTTTACTATGTCTATTTTTTTCCTCCTCCCCTATGATATTGCTAAAGTTCTTCTCATTTCACTGCATTCTCTCTCTATGTATATTTGGCATTTATTTCTAGTCAAATTTTTAATGTGATCATTATGAGTTCATTAAAACTTTAAAAACTTTAGAGTTCATTAAAACTTAAAACAACTCAGAGCATATGGGGATCTATGAATCTAGAACAGATTACTAAACGTATTTTGAATGGATAGGAGTCTCCAAAAGACATTTTGATTAAAAGTTTTTTTTTAATAAGTAAAAAGTAAATGAAAATCAGACTGTGGCCTAGAAAAATGGAAAAATGAGTGATCTGTGATAGAGAAGAGATAATCTCATTTAAGCCTGGATGCAACTCTGAGGTTGTTAATATCTCTGTTTTATAGAAGAGAGAAGTGTTATTCCCGTTTATAACCACCTAGATATAAATTGTAGGACCTCTAGGCTCTGAACCAAGTGTTTTTTTTTAAACAATTTATTGAAGTATATCATTCATACATGAACATACATAAATTTATAAGTGTTCAGCAAATATCGTGAACTTAGAAAACAAACATGCATAACATCATACAGAGCTCCCACACATTGCCCCCCAAAAAACACCCACATTGCTGTGAAACATATGAAAGAGCATTGTCAAAGTATTACTACAAGCTATAGTCCGTATCTTCCTCCCCTATACATTTTTAAAAGGATCTATCTATCTATTTATTTATTTATTTCTTTATATCCATTTTTACCCCCCCACCCCCCACCCTCCCGTTTTTGCTGTTTCTTTGTCCATTTGCTGGGCAACTCTCTGTGTCTATTTCCTGCCCCCTCTTCTCATCCTTCTCCTCCTGTCTTCACTGAGATTCGATCCTCGGAA
>JAQZBX010085573.1:0-13113 GCA_029593785.1 Cabassous unicinctus
AATTTAAGCATTGAGGGCTATAATTTCCCTCTCAGCACTGCCTTTGCAATGTCCCATAGGTTTTGATATATTGTGCTCTCATTTTCATTCATCTCAAGATATTTGCTGAATTCTCTTGCAATTTCTTCTTTGACCCACTGATTATTTAAGTGTTGTTTAATCTCCATGTGTTTATGAATTTTCCCTTTTTTCATCCATTATTGATCTCTGGCTTCATTCCTTTATAATCAGAGAAAGTGAGGATCTGGCCAGAGCCGAGATTGAAAGTGGAATCCGCTGGCTGAATTCACAGTAGAAAAGCCCCCCTTCAACTCCCTCTCCCTTTTGCCTTGTGACAGCTGACAGAGAGAAAGACGTCTGCTCCCCTCTCAGTCAGCTGCAGTGTGCCAGGGGTTTTGACCCCATTTAATGTCGGGAGTCAGGGAGGTGAGAACTTCTCGGCTGCTGGAAGGTTAAGTAACTCACAGTTTTTTGTTTTGGGTTCTTCATCTTTCTTTTCCTCACCCTCTTGGGAGTTGTGAAGCAATGTCCTGGTCTGCTGACTCCCAAAGCAGGTCCCTCGGGCAGCTTTTGGCTCTTTCTCCATTGTTTTTCTAAGAGAGCTGACCTTGTCTGCCTAATCTAATGCCATCTTTCAACAATCCTCAGTTCCTGCCTTTTTAATCATTGTTTTGGTCAAAGGACTGAGTCCTAGGGCTCCCTACTCAGCCATCTTCCCACAATCCTTGTCATAACAGTTTTTAAAAAATGAGGTCATTCTACATGTCCCAACATAAAAAGATCTGTAAGATGTCTTACATTAAAAACCAAGTTGCGAAGCAAAAACTTTAATATGGTTTCATTTGTTTAAAAAAACACTAAAATATATCCGTACATTTTCTGAAATGCATAAGCATGGGAGGAGGTTCAGGCTAGGAATGGGAGGAACAAGGGCTGGAATCAACATCGTCTATTCCATTAACATACCTTAAAAATTTCACATTTTCCTTTTCTTTTGGTGCAGTTGTTTACAAGCAGAAAGCAGAAAGGTAGTGAAAATAAATGTCTTCTGGAATTTTCTTTTAGGTGAATAGTGTTTGTTTAGAAGAAGTTACTCATGAGGAAGCAGTAACTGCCTTAAAGAACACATCTGATTTTGTTTATTTGAAAGTGGCAAAACCCACAAGTATGTATATGAATGATGGCTACACACCACCTGATATCACCAATTGTAAGTCTGTTTGCTTAAATTTGTCTTAGTTCCTTAGATGTTATGCAGTTTAATGAAAGGTTGCACAATAAATTTTTAAAATTATAAAAATATTTTAAGGGAATTATTAAGCATATTAAATTAATAGTATAAAAATCAATTTTGAAATCAGAATCTTCATAATAAGGGAGGTCCTCTTTCACCTTTACTATTTTATAACAGTACTTTTAACATTTAAAACATTGATTCTTCTTTTAGTTTCCTAGCTGCTAAAACAATGAGTTGGCTTAAACAATAGGAATTGATTGGCTCACAGTTTTGAGCCTAGAAATCCAAAATTGAGGAATCAGCAAGGCTCTGCTTTCTCCCAGAAGACTATGGCATTTTGGGGCTGGCTGCTGGCAATCCTTGGTCCTTTGCTTTTCTGTCAAATGTCAAGACACATGGTGTGGCATGTTCTCCTTTCTCTTCTGTGTTCCGTTGGCTTACCACTTCTGGCTGCTTCCTGTGGCTTCTCTCTGTCAGACTTTCATTCTGTTTATTAAGGACCCAGAAACCCAGATTAAGCCCAGCCTGTTTCAGTTGAGCAACACCTTACCTGAAGTAATATCTTGAGATCTTATTTACAACGGGTCCATGCCCATCAGAATGTAGACCAGGACCAAGACCAAGAACATGTCCAAGCTGAGATGCACAATTCAATCCACCACAATTCTCAAATTTTTATGTAGATAATAGTCAACAAAGGGTATTTGCAAACAATGTAGATTCTTATTTTGTTCTAATATTTTTGGGATGGAACACAGAAATTTTCATTAATAAGCACTCAGATAAATCTGTTTCTTTTCAACCTGTTGGCTCATGGACTACACCTTGAGAAACACTGATTCATAATATTTCTAAAACAAAGGCTTTTCAAAACTCATGTATAATTAAAAAAAAGAAAGAAAAAAAGAAACGAACAAAAATTATGCATTAAACTCTATACTCTCTCGTCTTAGAACAGAGATTATCTTTATAATGCAAATTATAATAAATGATAATTTAAATTATATAATTGCCTAATTCTTTGTGTGCAATACATGCCTTTTTTTGGCATAATATTGAATTATTATAAAAGTATTTATTGTAGTTTTCTGTTTGATTTTCATTTTTTTAAAGTACAAATCAAGAAGAGATTTGAATGTTTTTTAATGTTTGTTTACATCAAGAAATGAAAGCTTTGTTTGTCCTGTGCATTGAGTTTATTATATTTGAAGCCACCCAAGAATAATAAAGATCTTAAATGAGCTCTTTATAATCTGCTTTTCTGAGTGTTCCTTTTTTAAATTGTAGAATTTTAAAAATATTTGTGATTTTGTAAATGGTATCTTATATCTCGTTTATGTCAAAGAAAAGGACCTTACTACTTTTTAAAAATTCTTATATATGCTTTGTCTTGCATACAAAGCTTTAGTTACTAAACAATGTCCAAAATATGGAAAGCAGTTTATACTCCAGTTATTCCACATCCTCACCAACTGTTGGTATTATCATTCTTTAATTGCACACATAATGATGGCTTTATAGAGTCATCTCATTGTGGTTTTATTGAAATTCCCTGATGATTATTGATGTTCAGTCCCTTTACATGTCCTTATTCACATTGGACAATCATCTTCTGTCAAAGGTCTGTTTAATTCTTTCACTGTTTTTCTATTGGTTTGTCTTTCTTTTGCTGATTCTTTTTTTTTTTTCATGATTTCGCCAAAGTTTTATTGCTAGAAAGTGGTAGGGTTGGGATATTAATCTGCAAATTCTGGCCAAATATTTTGCAATCATCCTACTGTTATATGTAAAATCGGTGCCTAATAATGTTTATTTTTTAATAATAAACTATTTTTAGAATAGTTTTAGGTTTACAGAAAGATTGTACAAAGAGTACAGAGTGTTTCCATATAGTAATCCCCCATACACACACATGCACGTAGTCTCCCTTATTAACATCTTGCATTAGTGTAGTAGTACATTTGTTAAAACAATTGATAAACCAGTATTGGTATATTATAAATAACTAAAGTTCGTAGTGTACATGAAGATTCACTCTTTGTGTACACTGTTCTGTGGGTTTTGACAAATTGGTAATGTCATATAGCCAACATTACATAAAGAATAGTTTCACTGCCCCAAAAATGCCCTGTGCTCCACCTAGTCATCCCTTTCCCCATCCCACCCTCAACCCCTGGCAACCACTTGTCATGGTACTGTCTCTATAGTTAATCGTTTTCCAGAAAATTGTATAGTTGGAACCATACATTATTAGCCTTTTCAAACTGGCTTCTTTCACTTAACAGTATGCTATTGGGTTTCCTCCACTTTTAAAAAAACAATTTTGTTATTAGAGCAGTTATAGACTCACAGAGAAATCATGCAGGAAATATAGTTCTCATACACCAGCCCTATTATTAACACTTTGCATTACTGTGGTACCTTTGTTACAATTGATAAAGAATATTGTTATAAGTTTACTATTAACTATAATCCATAGTTTAAATTATGGTCCATTGGGTTGTACAGTCCTATGGATTTTTTATTTTTGTTTTATTCTAATAACATACATACAATATAAAATATCCCCTTTTAACCATATTCAAATATATAATTCAGCATTGTTAATTACATTCATAATGTTGTGCTACAGTCATACTATCCATTACCAAAATGTTCCATCACCCCAAACAGAAATTCTGCACCAATTAAACATTAACTTACTGTTCTTTACCCTCTCCCAGGTTCCTGGTAACCTGTATTCTAATTGCTAACTCTATGAATTTGTTTTTCATTGTTTCTATCAGTGAGATCATGCAAAATTTGTCCTTTTGTGCCTGGCTTATTTCACTCATGATGTCTTCAGAGTTCTTTCATGTTGTTACATGTATCAGAACTTCATTCCTTTTCATTGCCAGATAATACTCCATTGTATGTATATAGCACATTTTATTTATCCATTCATCGGTTGATGAACACTTGGGATACTTCTATCTTTTGTCCATTGTGAATAATGTCACTATGAACACTGGTGTGCAAATATCTGCTCAAGTCCCAGCTTTCGGTTCTTTTGGGTAAATACCTAGAAGTGGGCTTGCTGGGTCATGTAGTAATTATACATATAACTTCCTGAAGAACTGTCAAACTGTCTTCCACAGTGGTTGCACCATTTTACATTCACACCAACAATGAATGAAAGTTCCTATTTGTCTACTTCCTCTCCAACACTTGTTTTCCATTTTTTAAATAGCCATTCTAGTAGGTGTGAATGGTATGTCATTGTGGTTTTGATTTGTATTTCCCTAATGGCTAATGATGTTGAGTATCTTTTCATGTCCTTTTTTTTTTGCCATTTATATATCTTCTTTTGAGAAATGTCCAAATCTTTTGCCCATTTTTAATTGGGTTTTCTTTTGTTGAGTTGTGGGATTTCTTTATATATTCTGGATATTAAACCCTTATCAGTATGTGGTTTCCAGATAGTTTTCTCTCATTCTGTAGGTTGTGGTTTTACTTTCATGATGAAGTCCTTTGATGATGCACCTTTTTTTTTTTTTCTTTTGTTGCTTGTGCAACAAAACCATTGACTGACACAAATTCCTAAAGATGCTTTCCTATGTTTTCTTCTAGGAGTTTGTAGTTTGGGTTTTTATATTTAGGTCTTTATCCACTCTGAATTAATTTTTGTATATGATGTGAGGGAGGGCTCCATGTTCATTCTTTTGCCTGTGGATATCCAGTTGAAAAGACTATTCTTTCCCCACTGAGTGGACTTGGCACCCTTGTCAAAAATGAATTGAGCTGTGAGGGTTTCTGAACTTTCAGTTCGATTCCACTGGTCTATATGTCCATCCTTCTGCAATTACCATACTGTTTTGATTACTCTAGCTTTGTAATAAGTTTTAAAATCAGGAAGTGTGGGTTCTCTGACTTCATTCATCCTTTCAAGATAGTTTTGGCTATGAAAGGCCCTTTATCCTTCCATATGAACTTGATTTCTTTTCATTTCTACAAAGAAGACTGTTTGAAATTTGTTTGGAATTGCATTGAGTCTGTAAATTGCTTTGGGTAAAATTGACCTTCTTAACAATATTTAGTCTTCCAGTCCATGACCTTCCATTTATTTAGGTTTCTTCAGTGGTTTAGCAATGTTTTGTAGTTTCCCAAGTATCAATCCCTGATTAAATTTATTCCTAGATAGTTTATTCTTTTAGTTGTTATTATAAATGGAATTTTTTTTATAATTTCCTCTTCAGATTGTTCAAGTATATAGAAACACTTCTGATTTTAACATGTTGATATTGAACCGCTCCACATTGCTGAATTCATATATTAGCTCTAGCAGCTTTGCTGTGGATTTTTCAAAGTTTTCTGTATATGGAATCATGTCATCTACAAATAGGGAAAGTTTTACTTCTTCTTTTACTATCTGGATGCCTTTTATTTGTCTTTCTTGTCTACTTGCTCTGGCTAGAACTTCCAGTAAAATGTAGAATAACAGTGGTGACAGTGGGTATCCCTGTCTTGTTCCTAATCTTAGAGGGGAAACTTTCAATCTTTTACCATTGAGTATGATTTTAACTGTAGATTTTTCATATAAACCATTTATCATGTTGAGGAAGTTTCCTTCTTCTTTTCCTAGTTTTCTGAGTGTTTGTTATCAAGCAGTAATGTTGGATTTTGTCAAATGCCTTTTCTACATCGAGATGAAAATGTGTTTCATTGTGAGGTTTTTTTTTCTGTTTCTTTTTTTTTTAACCTTGTACTATTAATGTGGTGAGTTACAGTCATTGATTTTCTTATATTTAACCACTGTTGAATACCACAATAAATGTCACTTGATCATGGTGTTTAATTCCTTAAATGTGCTGTTGTATTCAGTTTGCTAATATTTTGTTGAGGATTTTTGCTTCTATATTCATTCGGAGTATTGGTCTATAATTTTCTTTACTTGTGGTATTTTTATCTGGCTTTGGTATTTGAGTGATGTTGGCCTCCTTAAATGAGTTAGGCAGTGTTCCCTCCCCTTTAATTTTTTGGAAGCGTTTGAGCAGGATTGGTAGTAATTCTTAGAATCTTTCATAAAATTCACCAGTGAAGCCATCTGGTCGTGGACTTTTCTTTGTTGGAAGGTTTTTGATTACTGATTCAGTTTCTTTACCCTTTATTGGTCTGTTGAACTCTTGTACTTCTTCTTGAGATAGTGTAGGTGGTTTGTGTGTTTCTAAGAATTAGTCCATTTCATCTAGGTCATCTAATTTGTTGGCATACAGTTAGTGATCATAGTATCGTCTTATAATTTTTTTTATATCTGTAGTATCAGTAATAATGTCCCCCCTTTCTTATTTTAGTTATTTGATCACTCTTTTTTTATTTTCAGTCTAGCTAAAGGTTTATCAATTTTTGTCGATCTTTTCATAGAACTTTTTGTTTTACTGATTCTCTGTTGTTTTTAATTCTCTAATTTATTTCCATTCTGATCTTTGTTATTTCCTTTGTTCTGCATGCTTTGGGTTTACTTTGTTCTTCTTGTTGATCACCCAGTTGAGAAAGAGGTTAGGCCTCTGATTTTGAGTTTTCTTCTTTTTTAATGTAAGCATTTACAACCATAAATTCCACCGTCATTGTTGATTTTGTTGCATCCAGTAAGTTTTGGTATATTGTGTTTTATTTTTCATTCACCTCAAAATCTTCCCTAATTACCCTTGTAATTATTTCTTTGATCTATGGGTTGTTTAAAAATACGTTGTTTAATTTCCACATATATGTGAATTTTCCTTTTCTCCCTCTATTATTAATACCTAGCTTAATTCCATTTTGTTCACAGATGATACTTTATATGATTCCTGTATTTTTTATTTTATTGAGACTTGTTTTGTAACCTAATATGTAATCTATCCTGGGCAATGATCCATGTGCACTAGAGAAGAATATAAATTCTCTTGCTGTTGGGTGAAGTGTCTATATATGTCTGTTAGATCTGGTTGTTTTCTAGTATTCAAATCTTCTATTTCTTATTGATTTTCTGTGTAGTTCTATTCATTATTGTAAGTGGTATATTGAAATCTCCTACTCTAAATGTAGAACCATCTATATCTTCCATCAAATCTGTCAATATTTGCTTCATATATTTTGGGGCTCTGCCATTAGCATATATTTATAATTGTGTGTTGAATTGACAATTCAAATGTTGAATTGACTCCTTTATCAGTATATAGTGACCTTCTTTGTCCCTCTCAACAGTTTTTGAATTAAAGTCTATTTTATTAGTATATTAGTATAGCTACCCCCAGCTCTATTTTGGTTACTGTTTGCATGAGTTGTTGTTGTTGTTTATTCCTTTCACTTTGAACCTACTTGTGTCTTTGAATTTAAGGTGAGACTGATAAAGCACATACTTGGGTCATGCTTTTTTATCCCTTTTGTCAGTCTCTACCTTATGAATGTAAAATAGTTGATTCCATTTACATTTAGAGTCACTACTGATGATGCAGGGCTTTCTTCTCCCATTTTGGCATTTGGTCTTTTATAAGTTTTATACCTTTCTTTTCCTTTAATCCTTCCTTTAATGCCTGCTTTCATATTTGATTTTTTTTTAATTGTGCCATTTTGAGACTCTTCTCATTTCTTTCTGTATAAATTTTTCATAGATTTTCTTTATGATTACCATGGGACTAACATGTTACATCTTAAATCTATAACAATCATGTTTGATTTGATACCAACTTACCTTCAATAGCATACACATATGCTGTTTGTATATCCCTTTTTCCCACCACCTTTTGGTTGTGTTTGTTCAAATAATATCTTTATACACTGTGTGTCCAAAACCATAGATGTATCCTTACTTTTCATTCTTTTGTATTTTAACACCTGTTAGAATTTAAATTTGGGGTTACACACCAACAAGTACAATACAATAGTACTGGCAATTTTAATTGCCCAGAGGGTGAGGGTACCTTTACCCCAGAGGTCTTTACTTATTTTATGCCACTTCAGTCCTCCCTCGAGAGTCCTTTCCTTTCAGTCTGAAGAACTCCCTTTAGCACTGATCTAGGGCAAGTCAAATTGTGACAAACTCTGTCAGCTTTTGTTTATCTGGGAATATCTTAAACTCACCTTCATTTTTGAAAGAAAATCTTGCTGGATATAAAATTCTTGTTTGGCAATTATTTTCATCCAGCAATTTAAATATTTTAACCCCCTGTCTTTTTGCCTCCATGATTTTGATGAAAAGTCAGCACTTAATCTTATTGGGACTTCCTTGCACATTAACACATTGCTTTTCTTTTGCAGCTGTCAGAACTCTCATTATACTTGGCATTCGGCAGTTTGATCAATATCTGGCTGTATTTCTCTTCAAGTTTATCCTGATTGGGATTCGTTGGGCTTCTTGAATGTTCATGTCCATGTCTTTTATTAACTTTGGGACGTTTTCTGCCATCATTTATTTTAATATTCCTTCTGCTCCTCTCTCTCTCTCTCCTCCATCTGAGATTCCTACAATGCATACATTAGTATACACTTTGACCCACAGGTCTGTTATTACTCTTAGCTTTTTTTAAAATTCTTTTTTCTTTCGCTCCTCAGTATAACTAAAGGGGGGAAAAAAGTCCTTTGCCTCACAGAGCACATAGTTTCTCTGCTAACATTGCAATGCTATTGCTTTTGTACTATATAATGTATCTTATCATTTTACCTTTCATTCTCTTCAACAGTAAGGCCTTGTTAAATTTCTGATTTGGTTGCCAGTCTCTTCCTGTTTTCATTTCAAGCTTTTTTTCCACTTGCTTCTCTTCTAGACCATATAGTGCTTGGATCATTAATCTTGATATCTACAGATATAAATAAATAAAACTCCATTGTTTTGTACTCCTCTAGGCATCTTTTTATATGAGATGTGGTATATAAGATATAGCATTGTTTTAACTGATCCTTCTTTGGGACTATGTCATTTTTTTTGGTAGGAACATTAATTTTTAGTCCCTGCTGTCTTAGATACTAAGCCTTACATGTTTAGTTAGCTTCTCTGAATAAACTGAATAAAGGGGCACTCTGGATATGGTATGAAAAAGCATGAAAAACATACATTTTCTAGTTTAGGTATTCAACTGAATTTCTTGTCCAGTTGTTTGTCTGTTCCATCCAAACATAATGCAGCAAAGGGATTTTTAAGAGTCAGCCTTTAAAAGCCTGGTATCTGTTGTCTTAAGGCAGCATGACATTTCCTTTGAAAATCCCAGATATTCTTATATGTCACCCAGGAAAGACTGAACATTCACAGTCAAGAGCCATTGGTAGAAAGTCCTTGGCTCAAATACAAAAGAACATCTTATATATAAATTGGATAGGAAACAGTTGCTGTTGGGCACTGCAAGTATATAATATTAATAGATATAATAGACCTATTAGCCCTATAATGTCAAGAAACATTATAAACTTCCTTTCTATATGGTTACAGATAAATAGAGCTATATAGGTGCTGCCTTCTTGTGTAGAGCATGCATTTTTCCATTACACCATTGTTCCAGTCATTTCCTATAGTCTTTCACTCAGGTCATTTAACTCTTTTATGTTACCTCCCTGGCGATTATATTAATGTGAATTAATTGTGTTTCAGTAATAATTCAAATGAGTTGTGTCTTCAGAAGCTACAACTGAAATGTGTTGCTTACCTGGATCTTTGGAAAGCGTGATCAGGGCATAGCTTTGTAATTTTCTCTCTTGTTAGAAAAGCAACTTATCTATGCCATTTATTATGACTGAAATGAAAGAATAGATAATTTTTGTTTGTTTCTATGTTTTTGCTTTTTAACATGTTTCCATTCTTTTATAAATGCACTACAAAGTATACCAATATAAATTGGGTTGACATATCTGACTTCATGAGATTAGGCTATTATGCCTATTTTTAAACTTCTGGTTTTCATTAGTCACAGATTTTGAGTATATAGTTCTTCAAAATGGGAGTCTACGAAATAAACTTTTCAGAAAAATTATTATTGTACTTGAGATTTATTTATTTTAGTCTTCTATGAGAATCTTTTATATGACTGTTCCTGGTTTCCATTGTGCAAATAAGTTAATGTAAAGCTTCTTTTTAGTTCTAATTTCTCAAAAGAAACCAAATAGGATAAGTTTGCTTTATTAATCTGAATACCTAAAGTCATTTTTACCTAGAAACTAAACTTGTCTAATTTTTTACCTGATACGTAAATCTACCAAATTCTGATATGTAAATAAGTGAATATGAATTATACATTAACTGTCCTTGAAATTAATAATTCACAAATGTGGTGCTGAATAGCGTGTTTCATTTTTTAAGTATTTGCTCTTTCTTTGTTTTGAAGCTTCTTCTCAGCCTGTTGATAACCATGTTAGCCCATCTTCCTACTTGGGCCAAACACCTGCATCACCATCCAGATACTCACCAGTTTCAAAAGCAGTGCCCGGAGATGATGAAATCACAAGGTAAACAACTGAACATTCACCCTTAAATAGTTTACTATTCTATGGGGTTTTAATCAGCTACATAAAATAGCCAGTTTTAGGACTAAAAAATTTTATTGGTAGATGATGAATTTAAACCTTAATATTTTTTTCATTAGTGTTTTCATTGAAGACCATGAAATGTAAAAATATTTTATAGATCAAATAAATCATGGCTCCTTATTTTTAATATTACTCGGGTTTTTTGTTGTTTTTAAGGGTTTCTAAATTATTCTTAGAAATTAGTTTAGGTAAAACTAAAATTAGGAATATACTTTATATGCATATTTAAGACTAACATGTTATATATTCCTTTTATATTGAAATATACCATAAAATATTATGGCAATTATTTGATTGATGTTCAGAATTCAAGAATGGTATTTTCCTTTATATCCTGACACCTGTAATTTATTCTCATCTATAACTGTATGGAAATTTGTAGATTAAGTGTCCTTTTAGGGCCAAGAACTCTTTACTAGGTAGAAAATAATCAGTGAAAAGATATTTTAGATCTTTATCATTTAATTCAATATAGTAATAAGATATATTGTATTTGTACTGTTTGTTTTATAATTTGGGAGAAGTATTTCAAATTAATTCTATCACTTGTTAAATGTGTGTCAATGTCTATTTTATGTTTTTATTAAATGCATTATTGTTATCATTTTTCAACCTTCATTGTAATTATTTATTTGTCTGACTATTGACTCTAGGCAATGATCTTCTTAAGGACACATAGGGTGTTTGTCTTGGTCCTCTTCTTCACGGGTTAACAATGTTTAGAACTTAATAAGTGCTCAGAAATTGTGTTTGCAATGCAAAATATCAGAAAGAATAGTATTCTTGATTTGTGATATGAATATTTAAGATTGTTAATCTTTACGCTGTGCTCTTACATTGACCCATTATGGCCTTTTATTTTTGTTATGTTCTAATAGTGCCTATTTATGGAAGTAAAGAGAAAAATAGTTAATGGCTTATTTTGTCTTTTCTCTAATCTCTTTACATATTTTATGAAAATAATATGTGTTGTATTAGCACATTGTCCTTTTCCACCTATTCTTGTCTGGAACAAAAATACTTTTTCCACACTCGTAACCTTTCAGTTAGGTGGTATTTCATTTAATCAGAGCATATGTGCTCATTTTCCTATCTTTGTTAACACATCACAGTTTAATTTCCCTTTATTAGTAATCTTTTTTTTGTTTGTTTCTTGTTTATTTTCTCACTTACAAATATTCTCCTGAAATCATTGCCACCTTTTAAAATTAACATAACTTTAAAATGTATGAAATGGTTATCTCAGTTGTGATGGTTAAAACACAGAAATTTTTTGGAAAGGATGGTATCATTTTTTGTGGGGTGTTTTTTTTTTGGGGGGGGGGGGTTTCAGAATTCTTTTAATTTTGTAATGAATAAATAAAGCCCTATTCTTTTTTCTGGTATATTTGTGATGGCAATATATCACGTGTTATTTTCCTAAATATATTATACTAGGATGTTTGTGTGTGTTTCTTTATTTTACTTGGATTTAAAGATATCAGATGTACAGTTTTTGTGACAGTGGTACTCATCAGGTATTTCCTGGATTTGATATGTTCAGATATTTTATTTGTGTTTTCTTTGGATTTAAAGTTATCTATAAGAAAGCAGTAAGTTAAACCACTATTTTCCCTTAAGATATTTTCCAGATTTCTTTCTTTCTTTCTTTCTTTCTTTCTTTTTTTTTGAGGTGCTCGTGGCCAGGGATTGAACCCAGGACCTCGTATGTGGGAAGCTGGCGCCCAACCACTAAGCCACATTGGCTCCCCTGAGTTTGTTTTATCATTTGTTTTGCTTGTTGTTTGTTTTTGTTTTTTCAGGAGGCACCAGGAACAAACCCAGGACCTCCCATGTGGGAGGTGGGCACTCAACTACTTGAGCCATATCCGCTTCCTCTTACTTTTTTTTTTTTTTACTATGTAGTACTTTAACTGCTTACCTGCACTTTAGTGCTTTTTAAAAACATTATCTCCTATGGAGTTCTTATCAATTTTTATAATGTCAGCAATAACTACTGTGCAAACAACTACTAAATCCTAACTTTTATCATTTTTTTCTCCATTAAGTATCCACCCTTCATCTTCATTCCTACTTGGATCATTCTTCAAATTCATATATTTAAAACTGCCCTCTTTCCGTTAGGTCAGTTCCACTTTGGATGACTCTATTTCTTTTTTTTTTCCCTAAACTTGAAATTTATTTCTTTGGTATACCATATTCAGATAGCTCCTTTTTTTTTTTTTTAAGGTTTATTTATTTATTTATTTATCCCCCCCTTGCTGCTTGTGCTTGCTGTGTCCATTCGCTGTGTGTTTTCTCCGTGTCTGCTTATCTCCCCCTTGCTGTGAGGTTCCGCTGCATCA
>JAQZBX010085574.1:0-13110 GCA_029593785.1 Cabassous unicinctus
AAAACACCACCCGAGGCTCTCCTGTGTAATGAGACTGGTTCCAGCCGAGGCCGCACAGAAGAAATTCTAGTAATGGAGCTGGAAATCCATGCACACCTCTAATTCTGAGTTTCTGTAGGAGTGGCAGACCAGGAAAGGCACTGAGAGGAAACATCGGAACCTGCGCCTTTTCCTGAGGAGGTTCGGCCTCCCGGGTCTAGCCTATAGCGCTTACAGTGCCTGGCACTGTGCTGGATCAGTGTGCGTGCAATCTCATTTCATTCATCCCTCACCCCAGTTTACAGGTGAGGAAATTGGAGTTTATTGAAATAATTGGAGCTCATTGAAATAATTTGCTGAAGGACACACAAACTTATAAGTGACAAAAACGAAGTCAAACTAAGTCCCTTTTGCCTCAGAAGCTCGTGTATTTAACCACTATTCTGTTCTGCTGGGACAAGATCAAGTCTATGTTTTCTATTGGGGGGGGGTGCACATTCATCACATAAATAAGTTACCTAAGCTCATTGAGGCTTCGTTGTCTCATATAAAATAGGAATATTGTCAACAGCAACAACAACAAAAAAAACCTACACAGTGTGTGATGCAATTAATAAAGTGCTGGAACAGATTAGATATTCAATAAATTGTAGCTATAATAATGATGATATAATTTTACACACATGCATACGCTGATTCTGTCCTTCACTGAGGCTTTGCTGAGCCTCCCAAGTTTATCCTAGGTCTTCTGAGCTTTAGCTTCTCCCCCAGTTCCCTACCTTTTTGAACTGTCTCTAAAGCTGCCCTAGAATCCTTTGCTCCCCTGGGGATTAGATTAGACAGGCAGGGCACAAGGTTGTACATCCCCTTTCCATGTCAACAGGCAGAGACCCGCCCATCTGCTGGGCTTCTAGGTCTCTGCAGAAAGTTCTCATGCAAAGCTGAGGTAGAAATATCAAATCCATCAGACTCTGAGGAAAGACAAGTGTGGGCCCTGTACTATACAAGATGATGAAGCCAGGACTTCACTTAATCCACAAACACTTTTTGAACACCTACTAGGTACCAGGCCCAGTTCTAGGCACTGGGGATCCCATGTTATGGCAAATCCTGGTCCTGGTGCTCAGGGCTAGCCCCTGTTGGAGGGTCACTTTGGGACACTGCCCTTGGGACCAACATATTCTCAGTGAGCTTCAGCCTCAGCCCGTCTTCATGACCAGGCAATGTTCATTCCCCCCATTGCAAACTCTAGAGGCAAAGCAGAGATCCCTGGAAAATGTGAATCAGTCTAAGACAGATTAAAAAATGTTCATCAGCTCTGCCTCAGATTTGACATTAGACAGCAAGGATCATTAGTAACAACATAATTATTGATTTACAAAAACAACTATTTTTTCTCAGAACTGGGTTTATACGTCTGCCCTGAAAAATCAGGGGAGCAGGAGAAGCAACAGAAAATAGACGAGTTGAGACTGGCACAACCACATCACTTTACTTCCAGGAGAACCACCTCTAAGTGATTGCTGCCTGGAAAAGTCCCCTTCCTTAATCCCCAGCAGGAAGTTTCTTGCTATTCCAAATATGTCCGGGAGATGGCAGCACAGCCTTAAAGGAAGCAGGCTCACCCTGTTTAGAGGTATGATAGTTAAAATGCGGTTAAACAATTTGGGGAGGGAAGGGAAATACTAAAAATTATATAAAAATATGATTGTGTTCCATTTCTGTGTATCACCCAATTTTCACCCTCATCGTGATCTGTATGTCTGGGGCTACAAAGATGCTCAGCCTGCCTCAGGGCCCAATGCGTCCGTTGTTTTATAGTAGAGCAAGCACTCCGCTGGGAGATCAGAGGTCACTTAGCATGCCGATTCCGATTCCTTCGTTGACTTAGCCACATGGCCCTGTAAAGTCGCCTAACTTCTCTGAGCCTCGGTTTCCTCATCCGAGGACCACAATGGCAGCCCTTCCACTAAGGCAGGGGTTCTTAAGCTTTTTTGTACCACGGACCCCTTTGCCAGTCAGGTGAAAACCACAGACTGCTTACTAAGTCCACACTATACTGTGTGTTATTTAATAAATATATCGCACCCACACCACGTCCTCACAAGAATAATGTTTTTTTGAATTTCAATTCAAGCTCACAGACCCCTTGTTAAGAACCCCTGCACTAAAGTGTTGCGTGGATCAGCTGAAATCAGGTGACAGCCCACAGAACCCTGTAAATCCCTGGAATCAGTCCAGCGGATAGAAGCAAAGATGGTGTCATATATTGGGGGATGTGTAAGGAGAAAACAGATTCTCTTTCCATTTAAAAGTTCTCTGATCTTACTTTCTGACCCTGGAATCCAACTCTTGACTCTTCCATCTGAAGGTCGAGGTGCCCGTTTCTGCAGTTAGCCCAGCCTCTGCCCCCACCCCCACCCCCAGGGCAAGCTGGTTCCACCCCTTCTGCCAACAGAAAGCCTCCAGAGCCGCCCCTGGGAACACATCCTGTCCAGCCATAGCCCCTCAGTGCGGGCACATCTCTGGATGCAGTAGGATCATGCCCAGGGAGGACCTTTAGCCAGAAGCAAGCCGAAGTGATAAGAATTGGCAGGGTGGAGATGGTGTTTTTCCAGGATGGTCAATGGGCGTGCCTCCCTTGTCCAGACCTTCGTCAGTTAGATGGCATTTTTATGGCTCTTTTAAAAAGCTTGGACTGGGAGTTCAGGGCACAGTTCAGTGCTTCCTGTTTGTTTCTCTCCACACAGACACAGCAGAAATCTTGCATGGCCTCTGAGCATAGGAAGTAATAACCATAATCATAATAATCCTGTCTAGCAGTTTGCAACAATAATGATGGCTCAATTTCTATAGTTCAGTATTAACGATGTGCTGGGTTCTGTTCTAAGTGCTTTACATTTAACTCATTTTAATACTCAATAGCCCTATGACGAAGGTCCCCAGTATCATCCCTATTTTTATTTATTTTTTTTTTTTTTGGGTACTGAGGGCCGGGGATTGAACCCAGGACCCTGTATGTGGGAAGCCGGCGCTCAACCACTGAACCACATCCGCTCCCCTGAGATGTTTTTTTTTTTTGTCTCTTTGCTTTTTTGTTTGTAGGAGGCACTGGGAACTCCCATGTGGAAAGCAGCCCTATCCCTATTTTGTAGAAGAAGAAACTGAGGCACAGAGGGGATAAGTAATTTGCCCAGGGTCACAGAAGTGCGTAGCAGACCTGGGATTAAAATGCAGGCCATGTGGCTCCACAGTCTTACTTCTTCACTAGTACCCACTCCTAGCTCTTCAAGATACTTTCACTTATCTTATGTGATCTTGACAGCAAACCTGTGGGAAAGGTAACATTCCTATTAGTAGATGGGAAACTGGAGCTCACAAACTTTGCCCAAGCTCCAAACAGATGGCTCCAGTGGCAAAGCTGGGACAGTACCTGGAGGTTCTAACCAGATTCCATACCCAGGAGCCATTCTTAAAAGGACCATCAAGAACTCCTCTTCATCAGTCTTGAAGGTGATTGGGGAGGCTCCTCTCTGGAGGCTTGTTGGCTAGTTGCTATCTTTTCTCACCCACCCCCAGGAGTCAAAGTATCCACTCAGAGAAGGCTGAGCAAATCTCCAAGAGGCCAGACCAACAGACTGGGTTTCCTCTGCAAGCCTGAAAAGTGAAACAAGGAAAGGATGCTCACTGGGGACAAGTCAGCCCTGGCTCTGTTACAGAAGGCTGGAGAGATTGGAAAGATGCTAGGTCCTCCTCGGGGTCTTTCCTGATCCCACCTAATTCTAGCTGAACACTCCTCATCCAAAGCCCCGCTGCACTTTGCCGTATGCCTCTCTCACGGGCCTTTCCTTATAGCTCTTTGCATCATTCGCTGATTCTACTGTGCACTTCCTGAGAACAGGGACAGGGTCTCACTCAGTGGAAAGCAGGAGGCACGCACTGCTTCAGGGGGTCTGCCTCTCCTGGGCCGCTCTGCATTGTCTGGTCTTGACATTCAGGCAGGTGAGGACAGTGGGACAAGGTTGGAAGCTGAGACATCACCCGCCCTGACACAGGCCCCTCACCCCAACAAAAGAGAGACACATAGGGAAGCGGCTGTGGCTCAATTGGTTGGACTCCCATTTACCATATGGGAGGCCCCAGGTTCGATTCCCAGGGCCTCCTGGTGAAGGCAAAAGCCGGCCCCTGTGGCACTGGTGAGCTGATGCAGCAAGATGACGCAACAAAGGGAGACAAGCAGACACAGAAAAACGCACAGCAAATGGACAGAGAGCACAAGCAGCAAGGGGGGTGGGGATAAATAAATAAGTAAATAAATAAAAAATAAATAAACTATTCGTTTAAAAAAGAGAGAGAGAGAGAGAGACATATAAAGGTGTTTCCAGACACTGGTGCCCTGACCCTGCCTTCTTGCCTACCGGTAATTTTCAAGGTTCCTTCTCATGTTCTCTTCCCCAGGGGAGAGACTGCACTTAGGGAAATAATTGAATAAATTCTTACACCCTTCATCATAGAAATTTAGACTCAGAAGGAAATTTACAGCCAAGGAAATTGAGGCAGTGGAGGTTGAGCAATAGCCCAATATCAGAAGAAGCCAGCATTCCTCACTCTGTCCCCCCCATTCCAGAGAGGGCCTCACTTTTGCTTCCTTCTCCCTAGCCCTGACATCCCCCCCATTGATCACACTTTGGGGGAATTTACGGCATCAAAGGTCAGTGTTAATGCACAGACACTGGCTGGGAAGAACAACACTCGGAGCTATTAACATCCACCACGCCAGGGCTTCCTCCCCCCCCACACACACCCCCCCCCATGGAGAACAGCAGTAGTTCTCCACCTGCAGTTTGCAGACCCCCAGCAGGCTTTCAGGGGAAAACGGGGTAGAGGGGTTCTCTCTATATATATATGTATGCCCTCCCACCGTTGTTTTGCACTCGCTGTCTGCTCTCTGTGTCTGTTCGTTGTGTGCTCATCCTCTTTTCAGGAGGCACTGGGAACCAAACCCAGGACCTCCCATGTGGGAGGAAGGCGCCCAATGGCTTGAGCCACCTCTGCTCCCTCAATATATTTTTAATATTCCAAGCAGTAATTTTCTATTTACCTGAGTTAACGGTACAAATGTTAGATGCACTTAACTTAGCAGAAAAAAACATTTCAAAACAGGATTGATGGGAGGGGGCAATTAAAAGTGGTCATAATTACTTAGAAGACTGGGAATCATTGACAGAATATTTACCTCCCAAGTAACTTCCTAAAGCTATAGGAATAGTGGACTTTGGAGTCAGCAAACCCTGGCAAAGGCATTTGGAAGCTGGGAAGGGAAGGTACAGTTGGGAAGACTACCAGAAATCTTCACACAAATTTCACACCTTCTCCCGGTGAGAACAGTAAGAAAGGATAGCATCCTGGCAGTTTCAGTCAACACTTACAATTGAATTTCTTACTCAGTTGACTATAGCATGTAAAATGAACTTGGCTCAACACTGACCCATATGCCCAGAGCCTAAAAGAAAGAAAGTACTAACTATAAAGTAAATTTTGTATTTGTTTTAATTATTATTATTAGACTGTGACCTCAAGGGCGTCTTGGTACCCCCAGACCTAGCCTAGTGTCTGTGCTCTGGAGATACTCTGTACCCAACTGAGAACGTGTTTCTGGGGCAGAGAAGGAATGACACTGGATAGAATACGAAAAAGTTGGTAAAGTGAGGAAAACGCTGCTGAGCAGATTTTTTAAACAAACGTAAACTCATTTTACGTTCATTTCAGAAGTCCTTAAGGGTTTTCTCAGCCCAGCTCCAGGCTCCTCGGTTTTGCAAAGGCCTCTCCTCCACAAGTCAGCATGGCTCTGAAGAGGTCGCCCTTCCTGGGGCCCGCCCCGCGCGCCCCGAGGTGGCGCCATCCGCATCGCGCCTGCGCGAACGGCGCCCCCTGGAGGTGTGCGGTGTTCCAGCCGCCGCGGCCCCGCGTTCCCGGCTCCACGCGACGTGGGCCTTGATGCTGGAGCTCAGGGGCCTGCCCTTCTTTCTGGGAGCCGTCTCAGTCGTCTGTGGCCCCCCGGAAGGAGCCTGCCCCCCGCGGCCGCCCCTGTCCCATGTCCTCGGCGGGCCTGGCTGCCCCGCAGGCCGGATGCTCCAAGCGTGCGAGGACTTGCCTGTGGGAATGTCTCTGGGAGGAGGAGCGTCAGGAATGGCGACGCTCGCCGCGCAGGGCCTGCTCTTTCTCGTCCCTCCCGGAAGCTCCTTCGCCCTTTTGTGGGAAGTCTGAAATGTGGCGGGATGGTGGCGGGGATCACGGGAAGGCAAACCACACCCTTCCCCAACCTCTCCCGACAAAGGGCCATTGCCTGGGCAGCGTGAATGAGTGGGCGAGTCAGCCAGACTCGGAGGGACCAGAGAGAAGAGAGGTGGAAAAACAGGAATCACATGTTGCCAGAGCAGACAAGGGCGTTGGTGTATACACAGGCTGTGATGGAAGCCACCGCAATCTCACCGCCTGTGAAATAAACAGAGATGAAAGGGCGCCTCTTCCTCCCGTTCTAGGGACGTCACATGGGGGACTCGGTCCCCCCTTGACTTCTCATCACAAACATTTCTCATTATGACTTTCACAAGCTGCCCCTTGTTCCCTGAATCTCCATTTTCCACACCTAAGAAAACATTCTCTGGGGTTAAAGGAGCTTTTAACGGATCTTCCCGGAGTTTTACAACCTGAGATCCGATTGTTCAATATCCGCACATATTTTGTCATTTAATTGTTTTTGTTCAAATGATGCATCCTCAGAGTAAAAACAGTACAAACAAGATAGAAAGGTACAAAGAGGATAGGAATCACCTGAAATCCCACTATCTATAAGTGACAACTTTTAACATTCTGATGAACATCCTTCCACAAACCCATCGTTTATGTGGAGGGTTATACATAATCACACTGCCCTTTAGCCTGACTTACTCACTCACAATATGTAATGGAAGTCCTTTCTAGTCTTCAAGTGGATATCAGCATTACCCACTACCGACAAGAAGTCAAATAATCATGTTGTGACTAGTGACGATTTACATGCTTATAGTCCTTTGTAGCTAAAAAGCAATTGCACACACATCCTTTACGTAACACGAAGCTCGGAGACCTCGGGATTCTTGTGTGTTTGTCTAATAAACCCTCACGTTTGTATAGTCCTTTATAACATAAAAAGCCCTTTCACATTATTTTATTTGATTGCCACAAAGCAAGAGGATCATAAGTGAGGTAATAAAGACTAGCGACAAAAATAGTCACAATTACATTTGTGAGGAAATTAGTGTGTGCCAGACTCTGTACAAGGCCCACCCGTCACCAGCATTGTCTCCTTCAAGTCTCATTATCTCCATTTTAGAGAGAACATAACTAAGGTTTAGAGAGGTTAAGTGATTTGATCAAATTTCCACAGGTAGTCCAGGTGGGATTCTAACCCAGGTGTGTCCAGTATTAAAAATTGATGTTTTTAACCACTGCATTATACTGCCTCTCAACAATTAACCTTTGTGCAGCAACTTTACAAAGCACTCTCACCTACACTGTTATCTCCGTTGGATAGATAAAGAGACCAAGGCCAGAGGGGTCCAATGATTTCCCTAATGTCTCAGAGGGAAGATTCTAACCCTTTCTATTCTAAGCCTGCCACGCTTTCCACTACACTCTGCCAGTCTCTTTCTAATAACTAAAGGTGTCGGGTATCAAAACCCTTCCTTCAAATCACCAGAAAAGAAAGTTCTTCCAGGAGAAGGAAGGTCGGCCTTTGCCATAGACGCCAAGCTCCTTGTCACATCTGGGGGAGGCTTGGGAGGGAGCATGTCAAGTTGTGGAGCTCAAATCAGGTCTAAACCATCCCTCCTTTACAGCTTTCTTGGGCTTTTGGCATAAGGCAGAGTTGGTCTGTCGCCTCCTTTTCTTGTGGCGAGGAGGGAGAGCGAGCGTTTATTCTTCAGGATACGAAACTGGAGATGATGAAACAAAATGGAATGAGATGCAGGGAAACCACTTAAACTTAGGGCGGGTGGAAGGCACATACAAGGAATTAAGCAGCAGCTTCTTGATGAACATGTAAAGAGTCGTTTTGTGGAGGCAATGAGGCAATCGCAATTAATCTTTTCCTCTTTCAAGATAACAATTTTTATTTATAAAGGGCTCCTTTCTGGAATGAGCTCAAAGCACTTCCTGGGTGCTGGCTAAAGACCCCACCCAACCAACAATCTGGTAGCTAGGAAAAGAGAGAGGTGATTATCCCCATTTTACAGGCTGGGAGACAAAAGAGTGGAGCTTTGCTGGAAATCAGCTCACAGAGAGCTGAAAATGAAAGGCAAACCACCGAATAGCCCCCTTACACTCCCACCCACCCCCAGTGCAGGGTGTTTCCAGAAGAGCCTCCTGAGAAAGGACAGCCCACTTGCTGGCCAGAGTAAAGCACTCTAGGGAACTACAGCTCCCAGCAGACACCGCGAGGATACAGGGTTGTGCCCCTCGTGCCCATTCCAGATTCCCAAATATGGAGACAGACTGAGTTTTGGAAGAGGAACAGAATGCTCACCCTTAGAGGGAGGGGGAGGGAGGATGAGGTAAGTTTGGAATATTTAACTCTATCACCCAAATGTCTACACGGTCTTTGAAATGTGGCAGCCAAAGTCATGATCTTTTGTTAATAAGCCTTCCTGGAGGATCTCGCTTTTTAAATCAGGCAATGAGTTCAGCAGAACCCTGTCCTTCTCCTAGGATTAGGTGTGGGCTGACAGGGGCTGTGGCAGTCCTAGGAGGGCAGATACCCTTTCTCGGAGTCTGACCAGGTCAGAAAGTGATGGTGGGGGTGTTGACAATGATGGTGCTAGTCCTGGTGGGAAAGGAAATCTGACTGGAGAACAGCTGTCCTGTTATGGGAGCAGATGGGCCAAAAGCTCGGGGCTGGCAGCCGGGCATGCTCAACTGAAGGAGGACAAGCAGCCGTGGGAGGACAAGGGTTACTCTTTTTCTGCCTGGGAAGCTGCTCAGACTGCCTGGTGGGAAAGGCACCAGAATCAGAAAACTCTTTCTCCTGTTCTGTCTTCATTCTGTCAACAAGCATTTATTGAGGCACCTTTGTCCAAGGCACTGGGCTGGATGCTAGGGGGAATACAAAACAAAAGACAGGATCTCTGCCCTCAGGACGCTTACTATTGGGAAGGGGGCACCAATTGAGAGAGGTGGAGCAGAAGGGGAAAGGGACAGACCGGGCAGAGCAGTGGGTTATTTATATTCTTCATCCAATATTTATTGATTGATCGCCCACCATGCACCAGGTGCTGTACCAAGCCTCTTGTAGAATCCAGTGATGAATAAGCCAAAAGAAAAGGTTTCTGTCCTTATGGATTTTGCATTCTGGGACCCCTGGATGTCTGGGGAAAGTGTTTCCAGGCAGAGGGAGTTGCAAGTGCAGAGACCTTAAGATGGTAATGAGCTTGGCTGTGTTTGAGAGTAGAAAGTCATTACCATCAAAGGGGTGTGGATGGGGGCAAGAGATGAAGTCAGAGAGTTAGGCTGGGGTCAAATCACACAGGGCCTTATAAGGATGAGAAGTTTGAATTTCATTCTGATGATAATGGAAGCCATTGTTTCTAAGCAGTGGGTTCCTGTGACCTGATTTGAATCTCCAGATGAGTGGAACTGACTTCTAAAGGAGTTCCAAGTACTGAGGAGAGCTGTCCCCCAGCTTGGATGGACAAGGAAGGCTTCCCAGCAGGACGGGATATAAGCTGAGCTCAAGACCCAAATAGGATTCAGATTTAAGGAGAAGACATTCCAGTTGTCTGGAACTTCAGGAGCAAGCTGGGGTGTCTACGTGGCATGCTCAGAACATCTATTCACCCACAGATGTGGTCAGGTGCTGGAGACATGGTTGGGGTCTGGGGAGAGAGGATTGGGAGAATTTTGGAGGTCTCTACGTCAGAAGTTTCCGATCTCAGGTTAGCGGTAATAGGGAGCCTTGAATGCACATAGGCAATTGTCACAGGCCTAACTGTCCATCCTGAGAGCTTGTCGCCCCCTGATTACAGCTACTTTCCCCAATAGCCACAGAGGGCCAACACATACCCCTAAGAGATTCATGTTGAAATCAAGGTGATGTACAAGGTGATGTACAAGTTGTACAACTCCAGGGGGCACCATTTACATCGCATTGTAATGTATGTGCATAACACAAACCTCAAGGTGAATGGCACCCTCTGGAATAGGGCAAGCACTGAGGACTGATTAACGCCTTGGAAGATAAAGTACTTCACCTGCTAAAAGACAATGCAATGCTTTAGAAACTTTCTTACCCCCCAAGATCAAGGCCCAGCTGAACTGGCTGCAGGGTGGGGTGAGGAATGGGGAGGAGGAGGAGAATGGGGGAGGGGAGAGGTGGAAGGGAGGGTGGAAAAGAAGAGAGCTAAAAGAGGAGGTAGGGGAGCAGATGTAGCTCAAGTGGTTGGACACCTGCTTCCCATGTACAAGGTCCTGGGTTCAATTCCCAGTACCTCCATTTAAAAAAATAAAAGGAGGTAAGAGAAGAAGCACTTCGCTTTGGTCATCCATTTGCTGAGCAGAATGTGAGAGGGAAGTAAAAGGTCCAGAAGACAAAGAGTGACAAAAGAGGAGAACCGGCTTGGTGAGGTAGTTGAGCTGCAAGTGATTTGGGTGGACTTGCCCTGTGGCTGGGCTTACTCCCGTGCAGAATGGCGGATATCACAGTGCGCGGTCTATGGAACTCGATTGTGGCAAGCTGCTGAGGCCACATTTTGGGGGGTGGGGTGGGGGTGGGGAATCTAGTGAAGACCCTACCCGTGAGACACAGCAGGAACTAGATAGGTAGGATAAGTTGTAAGACTAAGCTCCTCACCAAGAGGTACCATCCTAACTCTTACCCTTTATATCTGAATTTAGGGGAACCGCAGTGCCTTCCTAATAGGTCAAAGCAGAATAAATTCAAAGCAAACGACACTCCCTGCCATGCCTTCTTCTCCCTGCTATGGAGTCAGCAGCGTGTTGTGTGGCAGGCTTCCTCGGAGAGGGGCAGGGTCTGGGATGTGTGGGATTGGTGTGTTTTCTGTTGGTCGGATGCAATTTAAATCCTTAAGACTAGGAAGTAGCAATAAACCATGCCCCTGGGTTGTCACATCCCTCAGACAGAGTAGAAACAGCAGATTCTAAAGTGAGCCATGGTATTTAACAACAGTGCCCAGATTGTCATAATGTTACCTCCCCTGCCTCTCACCTTTACTCCCCTCCCAGGTAGTCACTGCATCTGGAACAGTACTGCCCTTTACTTCTTGCACTAAATACAACTGCCATATGGCTGCCAACACAGTTGTCATGCCTGCCCCACCCTGCAGATGCCCATTTTCAAGAACTAGTGACAAAATTGCTTGACCTCAGCACAGCCTCAGGGCTACAGCTTTGGAAGCAGGTGGAAAGAATCCTTGATCCTTTGAACTATCCAAAATACCATAGCTATGTCCCATCCCCACGGCTGAGCACTTCCACCCAACTGCCTTCTCACCTTCATCTCCACGGGCAGAACCTGGGCTCCACAGAATGATGTAGCCTTGACTGAGGGGTGCAGCTATTTACTCCCCTTGGGGGGAGGGTGGCCAGTACAGCCCCTCCCAGGAGCACAGACTCACTCTCTCTACTAGAAGCAGCTTGCCCATCACCCTTAGGTTCCAACCCCTGCCCACCTCCCCAGCCTTATTTCTCACCATTTCCCTCTTCACACCCACAGCTCCCACCAGAAAGTCCTCTCTGCCATGTCCCCAGCCCATTCTGCTCTCTCCAGTCCCAGCACTTGGAGCAAATTGTCCCCTCTTCCTGGAAACCTTTCTTCCCTCCCCTTCCTGGACTGGCTAACTCATTTTTAGTCCCCAGAGTTCCTGGGTCCCTCTCCACCATCCTCAGGTGGATTAAGAAAATCTGTCTGTACTCAGGTAGTGCCCTGGACCCGCTAACCATCTGTTCACTTACCGGAACCCTCACCATCTCCACCACTGAACTCTGAACTCATCCAGGGGAAAGAACGGCATATTTTATTTCTCTGTTTCCAATTCTGAGCCCAGTGAGGTGCTACGTGAATGTGTGTGGAATGAATGGATGCCCTGAGCTCCGCCAGGTGAACTGAAGAAGGAAGTGGTGGTCTAAGTGGCCCAAGCCCACCACCTGTCTAATTAATGAACACATCCACCTCCTGGAGAACTGACCTCTCCACCACCCTCTCTGCCCTCCCTCTGCCCCCATCTGGCCAGCCTCTGCCTAACGCCCCCACACACTGCTCCCCTCTGGTGCTTGTTTGACTGAGAAAATTCTGGATTATCAAAAAGAGCACATTATGCCCTTGGATGGCAAGCCTTTTTTTGCCTCCAACTTTTCCTAAATCAGGGGAAATTTGGCTGCTTAGTACCCTTTCCACCCCCTCAGAATCGCCCTCACCAACCTGTGTTGGATCAACCTCCCACCCCATCTCACCGCCCCACCCCAATTAAGGAGGGAATACAAAACCTCAGAGATGGGCTAGAGGTGAGCAGTGAATTCCGTTTGAAAAAATAGGATTCATGAAGGAAAATATAGGGGTTGAGACTATCAGTATTTAGCTGGGGAGGCTGAGGGAGTTGGGTCAATAAGGTTGGAAGGAAAAGGAGATGAGAGATCATCAAGAGCCCTTCAATTTACTCAGTGTTGTCACAGAATTCCATGGTGGGGCTTATCTCCCATCTCCTGAATAAACCCATATCTGTCTGCTTGGAGTCAGGGTGGGAGTGAGGGTGAGACCCCTGGAAGCTCTTCCTGCCCTGGAATTCCACGGTCGCGGCCAAGCTGTGGCCTGCCTGGGACCTGAGCGCCGTTGGAGCTATTTTTGATCTGCAGTAATTTAGAGTAATTTAACTGGTCCAGGGAGGACAGAAAGCACGTTCCTAAAGGAGGCGATTCACTAGTTCAGGAAGGCCTGGGGCAACACTGTGAACCAAGAACAACAGTCCCCAGTGTTCAGGGTGCAGTGGGTTAAGTGGGTAATCTCCTAAGAGCCTAACCCATCAGCAGAGAGGGGACAGGGCAAAGGCCATGGGCCCTCAGAGGCTTCTGAACGCTCTGCTA
>JAQZBX010085575.1:0-13108 GCA_029593785.1 Cabassous unicinctus
TAAAAAAAAAAAAAAAAAAAGGGCAGCATGAGGCTCTGCCACCATTTAAAGAGCTATAGACTTATTTTCCACAAGTCTTTGCCACATTATGCTCAATATTTTAAATAAGCAAAGAGATGGAAAGAACAAAGTTCAATATAAAAACTTAAAACAATTCCTGTAAAAGTATGAATGTGCTATGTAAAAAGACTATTTCAGGACCCTACTCCACTAATTTTTCAAATAGCATGCTTTAGAAGTTAAATACTAAGTTTTCCCTCCCTTTCATAATATACAGGTAAGTATTTATGTAGGAAAACTTATCACTGAGTCTATATGATCTAGTCTTTCCGCAACAGCACAGTGAAAAGAATCTTAAATAAACATTCCTTGAAATAAAGAACTACAGATAGAAAAGTAGTGTTCACATGTTAAATGGGTCCACGTGGTTGTTTGGATGATTAAATGAGATGTTTCTGAAGTTCTTTACATATTAAAACTTGCCAAATTAGTGGAAGGCATTATTCTCCCACAGGCTATTTTTAAGGAAGCTGGGTGCTTTCAGTTTTTGCCTTGGGGAGAACAGACAGGATTCTGTGCAATGTTTCGTAAAACTTTGTAGAAATAAATTAGGTGCATTGTTATAAACTACATGGCTTGTCAATTTTACTTTAAAAAGTAAAATTATGTCCAACTAAAGCATCAGAGTTCTGGGAACACTCAAGAGTTTGTAAACTTGTCTTTACACAGCTCCAAAAATGTACTGCTAAACTGGAGGGGTTTATCTTATTTATTAAAATCCAAGGAGGGGATGTAGCTCAAGTGGTTGAGTGCCTGCTTCCCATGTACAAGGTCCTGGGTTCAATTACCGGTACCTCCTGAAAACAAAACAAATGAAAAAACTAACTCTCATTGGGGAGTGGACGTAGCTCAGTGGTTGAGTGCCTGCTTCCCATGTACGGGGTCCTAGATTCAATCCCCAGTATCTCTTTAAAAAAACAAAAACAAACAAAAAAACCCCAAACAAACAGATGAGTATTTAAATTAGTTCCCTTCACCCAGACAAAGCCCTTCCCTCAAAACTCCTCTTACTTCACGAATCTGTCATTACAGCTCAGGAATACATTGGTAAATCCATACTGTCATTAGTTTTAAGACATAGAAGAGGCAGTCCAACATAGTGGTTAATAGCATGAACTCTGTAGGCAAAAGGCCTGGGTTCAAATCCTACTCTTACAACTTTGCTTAACTTTTTGGTGCAGTAGTTAACTCGTTTGAAAAATGGAGAATAAACAGTATTTATCTCAAGGGGTAAACGGGAAGATTAAATAAAGTACTAAGAATATGCCTGATATACAGTAAATTGAATGTGTCAGGTATTATTATTGTTAAAATCAAGAAGGTAAACAGAATTAAAACATGCTGGCATCTGTAAACTAGATTCCTTTTATTGATTCCATATTTTTAACCTTTCTCACTCACCAGCCAGTAGCAAGTGATCTCCTCCTAACTCAAGGCCAATAAACCCACACTTCTGACACTCACATGCTCGTCTCCCCATTATCCAATACCTTACAAAGTTTGGGTAAACATGTTATCTTCCCTATTCAATATTAAGAAGCACAAGAGCGGGAGAAGTACTTTGTAAGAAATTCTTCTACCTATATTTACGTGCATATAGTTTATGTTCATTATTTACTGAGTAAATGGATTTTAATGGATCAATTTCACTTGGAGTCAACTGCATAGACATCAGTAACCTAGTTGCTCATTTAAACTCATGTACTCCTGGCAAGTAAATGTTATTTTTATCCCAGCCCTTAAGCTGAGTGCTGTTATACATGTTAGATAAAAAGAACACATGTATAAATCATGCTGATTTGCACATTGTTCTGTACTGGACACCCTGGACATTTACAGGGTGCTTCCCAATGCTACAATATATTCAATTTCATAAATATTTATTTTTTTACCTATACGCCAATCAACACAACCCTATCAGTAGCAAATCTCCTCTCTGCCCATTTTAACCTTAACAGTACAGATTAGTCTTCTCTTGAGTAACTTCTTCCTTTTCCAAGAGGCAGAAGACCACTTCAGAAAAGACCCTAAAAACCAACTGTAAATTCTGCAGCCTAAAGTATGATATCATGGCTTCTGCCATGCGAAAGAACCCTGTATACTTAAAGCTGAACAACTAGGTCGAGAAGACATGACAGCTGTCTTTCAAACACTTAAAGGAGAGCAAAGAGATTTAATGTTTGGTGTTCCCCAAGGCAAGATAAGTTTTAGAGAAACAGCATTCTGACATGAGGAAGGAACCTTCTGAAAATCAGAGCAGTCTAATTCACATGAGGTAATGAATACTATATTGCTGAAAATGTGGTACTTGATAAAGAGTTGGGACTACATGATCACAAAGCTCAATTAAAATGTTCTCAGATTTTCATAATACTTGCTCCCCAAGTACAATGCTACCAGTGTCGTAGGTGTATGCTTACCTGCCAGAAGCTACAGTCTACGTGGGCTGTGTGACTATTACCCCTTAATATAGGGATCTGACTTTTTAAGGGTGGAAGGAACCTCCTATCCCTATTTGTTTGACTTTCTGAACCAATTTGTTCTTTTGTTCCATATTGACTGAGGTACTAAGAAAAAATGATGACTATAAAACAAGAATTATTTTCTAAAAGGAACAAAAAAACTTAGGTCAAAATGCAACCCCTGACAGTACATGGAGGTTCATTATACGTTTATGCATACTTGAAAATTTCTATAGTAAAAATTTTAAATAAAAAGAAATCCCACGTGAAAAACAAAATTCAACTCTCATTTAGTTAATACAGACATGATATTGGGGTATTTTCAAAGCTACAGGAGGAAAAGGTAATAATTCAGCATCTAGTTAACTTTATCCAAATTCATCTGGATTCAAATTTGGAAATGTTTTACTGCTAGTTAATATCTCATAAGCACTCTAAATTTCACAGGAAAAATTCTAAAGCATTATTTACAGTTTGATTGTCAAAATTCAATTGGAACTTGGCATTAAAAAATGTTATCACATAGCAGGTTTTCTTCTTTCTTTTAAATCCAAGATGCATAGTGGTTTTATGTGAGACTGCAGTTATTAAAGTCCACTGTAAAAATAAAATGTTTTGCTATCTTAGAGAATTGTTTTTTCCTCTATCTTTTTAAGGATGTTTAAAGCCTAGGGAAAGCTGTTTATCTTACTTCTGTTTAACAGCAAAGACTTCTAATAATAGAGAGGAAAGATGTAAGATTAATGGAACATTAAGCTGAAAGTCAAAGGGTAAGAGTCTATTCCTGGCTCTGAGTCTACTCTACAGCTTGAAGGTGTCACTTCAGCCTTCTGAGGCATCAAGCTCACCCAGAAATGACTCCGAGTCCTGGAGCTATACATTATGGCCTTCACAGTGCACATACCCCACTCCCTCTGCATGACAGGAGTGGTGGCCCATGCCAGCCACAGACCTACAGCATCGGGGGTGAAACCAAAACCCACATAAAATGGGCAAAGCTAGGGTTTAAGCAATTGTGATCAAAGACAGTGGCTTGAAATATGGGTGAAATATTTCAAGGGCTTTTCTCTTCTTATATAGAAAACGTTGACATTATATGCTGCAAATAAAGCTGTGAAAATTTGTAACATACTTACAAGTCAACCATTAAAACTCTACTACTGACGTTTGAACAGAAAGGGAAATTTCTTAGTAACAAATTCTTGAAACCCAGTATCTGTAGACCCACTCTCCCATCCAACATTTATGTGTCAGAGGAACATTTTACTTTAGTGTAAGATTTTATGTTTAGAATCAGAACCTGGAAGAGAATGTACTATTTGTTAAATCAGTACAGGTTCAAATTAAGCACTTGAGAAAACTACCTTCCTAATGAATAATAACTAATGGGATTTAGATGGAAGTGTAAATGTTTTTGTTTCAGTGTTTGTACTGCATATGCAAAACACCTAGTTAATTCCCTAATTCTAAAACCACTGAATTCATACAAATGGCATCGATGTACTGTTAATAGTTCAACATATCCACTTTATGAAGTCTAAAACTAAGCTGATCCAAGTGAAAATATTGATTTCTTTAGTAGGATAAAATAATTCATAGAAGTTAATTTATAATTGTGAAATCAATACAAGTAAAGAAGCAATCTCTCCCAAATTTAGCAGCAAGTGAACCATGAAGTTACAAATGTGGTATACTGAAAACCAACTACTTTCAGAAACAGCAATGTGAAGAAGTATAGTAATTGACACCTCTACCTTGTCAGTTAACGCATATTGTTCAAGGATTACCAGGAGAATTTGAGTTATCTAAATAAAATTATTGCGTCAATATGTTGGGGAAAGGTATCCTGGGTATAGCCCTACAAGATGAATATAGATAAGCAGGTAATGGGAGTGGGGGTGGGGGGTGGGATAAGCACATATTTAATTTATAGCTAAAAGTATTCAAAGACACTATTAATAGTAAAAATCCAGATAATGACTGTGGACCAGAGACAGTTTGGGTTTCTTTAAAGAGCCTGACTGAGTCGGTGTTTATATTAAAAAAATTGAATGGAGAAAGAAGCTGGGATTGTGGTATTAGGATGATTGAACCACAAATGCCTTCCCTATTTAAATATTCCAATCAGTACTGTTAGTACACATACCTCGGAGAATTCTTTCCTCATGGCAACGAAGAAAGTCCCAGATTCTAACAGTGCCGTCATCAGAGCATGTAGCAAATTTATTATCCGTGGGTGAGAAACTGTTACATGAAGACACACAGCAGGGGAAAGAAGTCAGCATTTAACAGATTATCTGTGCTTCTCAGACAGGGAAAATAAAACACTGTGCTGCTTATAAACAGGAGGGGAAGTATCCAACCATGAAGAAGCCCTTAAAAGAGAATGGTGTCAGCTAACATAACGCATGTCATCAAAAGAAGAATTCAACAAAGTCGTTGTTTCTTAGTTTTCAATCATCACAATTCAGAAAGCTTCGCCAGTGTGTTACAGTACTAATGCTACTCACACTCCCTGCAGAAGAGTATTTCTTGGCAGGCCAGTAAAAAAACATAAGTGCTGGTTTTAATGTTGAAACTAAATGAACTCAACTTTTGCAATATTCCTGGTAAGCAGTCTTTCTTTACATAGGAATACTGCTCAAAAAAATTAGCATCACCTTCTGTCTCAGACACTTTATGAGATGATAAACTGAAAAAATTCAGGCAGGCTAAAAGACTGGTTGCTAAACATCCCTTCGTATGATGTTTCTCGTTTATTTAAAAGGTCTGTGGAAAACGTTCACACCTTCTTCCTGGCAAGCTAGTCCATGAATGTTGCCCTTTTTGAGAAAAACTCTAATAGTGATGTTCAGACTTGTGTTTAAAGGCAAAGTATCAGCTGCAAAGGAGGGAGCCATTTTCTCCTCCCTGTAGGTGCAAGACCATCAAGTTTCCCAGCTTACTCTAAGATCTACCTCAAACTTTTCAATCTATGACTAAGAAAAGAGTAAATGTGGAAACTCAATGTATGGGCATGACACTAGAGCAAAGTCCACAAAACATAAGCATGTTTATCCAACATTTTTTGTTAAGATTCTGAAAGTGGAAAAAAGTGACTGTGGTGGGTGATGTTTCTATAAAGACGTCAACCTCCTCCCACACATGGGTAGCACCATGACCTTAAAGAACGCTGCTGAGCTTTATTCTGAGGCTGCAGCAATTCTTTAGGCTTGTTTAGGAAACTTTTTTTTTTTTCCTTCAGTTTTACTACACATACTCACTGGTAAATAAAGATATACAGCTCACTGAAAATATTTTAAACTCTCCTTATTATACATTTGCATAACTGATGTTATCAACAGTGAATCAGAAGAAAAGTCCTAGAGTCTTCTTGACAATGGTCTTATAGCTTCAAAGTATGAAGAACCCATGTATTAATCCATTAATGTTTGCTACATCCAGAGAGTTATCTGTGAGGATTTATAGTTCTACTATACTTTCCTTTTGAAGCCGTGGCACAACCAAGCCAACCAGTTCTTCACTTAAGCCTTTTTTCTTGTATTTTGTGTGAACTCTGAAGGTGTTTTCTGTAGGCTTTAGATTTTATTCAGTTATATAATTAAAGACTGAATTCTTTATTTGGAATGAAATATTCTTGTCTTACACAGTAGGTAATAAAAAGGAATAACGTATACACATTAACCATAAATGAAAAGAGAAAACCAGTGCAAAATGCGGCAGACAATACATCTCTAACATATTGCAAAGGCTGATACCCGGACAACACTACTTCAGAAAGGTGCCAGCAAAATGGTGAATGTGTGAAAACAAAGAAAAATATTGTGTTTATAGGGTGCAGAAAGTTTCCCAGAATCCCATGCATCTCTGCACCCAGAATACACTTAGAGAATAGTTTAACCATGACAATAGGGACTACAGAAAATGGTATATTGTGTATAAACCTGGCCTCTCTAATCGCCTCCTTATGTGCCTGGAACATCTTGACGTTGTTCATGTTCGACTGCCAATATTTCACATATCCTCCGTGGTCTGCTGTCAACATCCACATGTCATTATGAGACCAAGTCATGGCCCGCACTGGGCTATCGTGAGCCTGGGAAAACAAAAAAATATATGGAAGGTGCAGCTTCAAAAGACATATGACCCAAGACTTACATGAGCATAAATGAACTCAAAGTAATGATGTGTCTAATTCTAAGTTTAATAATGCCAATACAGTGACTATATCTGAAGTTCTTAACAGTGCCACAGAATGATGCTACCGTCTAAAGATTACTGTTACCTGTAATATTGTTTCAAAATTGAAAGTGAGTCCATTCCACAAGGTGAACTCTCCACTAGAAGCTCCAGTAACCAACCGTCTTCCTTCTGGAGTCCACTAGACAAGACAAAAAGACAGCTTGTAAAAGGTAGCAATTTCTCAAACATAACTTTTTTTTTTTTTTTGAGGTACTAGGTCTGGCAATTGAACCCAGTACCTTGTATGTGGGAAGCCAGCGCTCAACCACTGAGCCACACTGGTTCCTCTGAGTTGGATTTTTTAATTGTTTGCTTGTTGTTTGTTTTGTTTTGTTTTTAAGGAGGCACCAGGAACTGGACCCATGTGGGAAGTAGGTGCTCAACCACTTGAGCCACATCCGCTCCCCCATAACTAATTTTTAAAACATTTGGAAGGTCTTTACTTCTAAAATATCCAGTAATTGATATTAAGTGGCTTTTGTTTAAGTATAGCTTGGATTTAAAAGCAAGTATTTTGTCAGAAAATAATTTATATTAACATGTTGCACAGAAAGCTCTAGCACTTTAGCTCACTGAAAAGATTAAGAATAAGCAGTGCATTATGAGTAGCTGGTTAAATTACACACACCTGAGCATTCTTAAGAGCATTTCAAAATAAAGTATGAAGAGACCACGTTTTCCTAGAATACAAGGTAGAAAACTAACATAAATAAAGTGGTCAGGTCACCAGTTTCTCACAATTCCTAGTAGACCAATTTGGGCAAAAAGTTGCTGCTATGAGAAAGCAATATAAATAGTAAGTATCAATTTAAGGATACTAAACTTAAGAGCTACTAAACTTTTCATATATATATATGGTTTAATTGTTTTAAACATCCTTTTTTCACAGTATCAAGCAGTGGCAAAGTCACTCTCAGAAAACAATACAGTATGATTGAAAATAATTTTGAAAAATGTCAATGAACATTGTTTTGAGGGCCCACTATATGCCTTCATGGAGCTGACAATTATGCCAACCACAAGGCTTCAACTCTTCTTAGGTACTTTCCTGACTAGTAATACCCAGCAAGTTTTTGTTCACCTATACATATAACATGCTTCTTTCTAAACAGTTGAGACAACAGAATGACAACAAGGTAACAGAAGCATCCCTACTGAAGGGCAAGTCACAGACCCACTGGAATATGTATCTGTGTCACTCAGAGAGAATTCTATAGAAACTGCAACATGGAGAAAAACAATCCAAAATTAATCTCTTATTAAATGTGGAAAATGTGGATAAATGACTTGGAATTCCATAATAAGGGTATTTTTATTCCAGACATACATTTTAAATGTTTAATTTTCTTTGCCTTGTCAAATACATTTGCAGACTAACTCAGGATTAACATTACTTTAAAGAAATATCCAACAGAATACTTACCCTAACAACAAATACCGGACACTTTACTTTATTTGTGGATGTTCGAACAAATTTTGTTGTTACTGCATTCATAGGATTATTCAACATTCCTATAGGTGGAACCAACTACAAAATAAGAAAATCAAGTTTGTAGACCTACTGATTTAAAACAGAGCAAAAACCAGTGACACAGCAAGATAATTATTTAAACATTTGAAAACAAATTCAGAACTATAAAGAATTTTCAAAAAACTATTGTAATAGATAATGAGGCATGAAGAAAGTTGAGGCACAGGAAAGTTAAATACCCTTTGTTACTAAAAAAACAGCAAATACTGATTGCCTTTCTTTTTTTTTAAAGATTTACTCTATTTATTTATTTCTCCCCACCCCCTTGGTTTTTTTTTTCACTTGCTGTGTCTGTTCGTCTTCCTTGTTTCTTTAGGAGGCACCGGGAGCTGAACCCAGGACCTCCGATGTGGGAGGGAGGTACCTAATCACTTGAACCACCTCTGCTCCCTCTGACTGCCTTTCAAAGTCAACACAATTCACAATTGACTTTCCTATATAAGAGACTTTGAAGAAGTTCAACCTTTTGTTCCACACTGCTTTAAGCCTTAAATCAAAGTTCATCCATTAGCTTAAAAGGAAAACTTAAACTGAGATAAAACATAACCTAGATATGTTATCCCCCTTGGGAATGTTTTATTTTAATTATTGTAATTATTTAGAAAAAAGGCCATATTTGAATTTAAGTTCATATATTTTTAAGTTTAAACGTTGAAGAAAGAGATTTTCATTAAGCTAGTGTAACACATCTTATACTTACATCATTATAATAACCTGCATCAGGCTGAATTGCCCGCATATCTCTCTGGTCTCTTTGCCATATTCTATTCTGTTAAAAAAAAAAAATGAATAAATTGATGAATTAATTAGTTAACATAAGGTCTAATTATATTCTTTTTGAAATTAATTAACAAAATTTTATCTGCATTAAATGGAGAGAAAACAGAATTCAATAGTTATTTCCTAAAACAGGTAACAGTAATATCCTAAAACGATTTCCCCTCTTACGCTACTGGCATTGCTTTGAATTTCCTCCTCTCTTGATTCACATCAGCCCCCACCCACACATCTGACCCCAGCACTTTCTCATTCATGATACCAAAGTCCTGTAATAAAAGTAAACAGGGTAGACAGACCATCCCCAGTTCCTCCAAAATCTTCAGCACAACACAATTCTTCATTATCTTGCCCTTGGTTTTCTTAATTCCTCTCAAATCCCCTATACTACTAGTCTAGTTTCCCAACTAAAACACCCAGAAAAGCCAAAACCTTATTTTACTGCTGAATGAATCTTGTTCACCTCTGTGTGCCTGAAACATTCTAATTATGCCCAATATGCAAATAGGTCTTTAACCACAGGTCTCAGATAATGAAACACTGAAAAATTTTCACAGGAGGTTAGGGCAGATTAAAACTTGATGAAGGTAACAGAGGTGAGTAATGAAAAGTGAATCACAGAGGCTAATTCCTAGGTTAAGACAAGTAAATAAAGAACTAAAAGGAAGAAATGTCCAGATTATGCAAAGAGACCTGACAGAGGTTTAGGCAGACCCTTTACCCTGCCTTTGTTTATCATTTCAGAGTGGCTTTCACCCTCTAGGTCTATAATCAACCCTCAAGGTAGGCAAAGCCCTTTTCCAGGCTATAAGAGCAACCTATCACAAGGGGGCTTGGACATGGGAAATCCATCTTTCTAGTCTCACAGTCTCTGGCAATCAAAGATGCAATTCTGAATGTGGTTTCTCATAAAAATATCCCTCTGTTGTTAGTCTCATATCATAAACACTGTGGTTTAGTGAATATTTTAAGACTGGTTTAGGGAGTAAAGTCTTCAATTCAGAGATCTGTTATGAACCTTTAAAACAAAGCCTGTTTCTAAATTGGAATCTAATAATTTTGAAAGATGAGTTAGGAGGCACAGAAGCAAAAAAAAAAAAAAAAGTATTGATGATTTGAGGCCCTCCTTAGGTAAATCAGTTGAAATTCCACTTCATCACACTAACTCCAGAACACAGGTAGACTTATCACCCTGCGTTCAGAAGATATTCTTCTTTACAGACCAAAGTCTGGTCACCTGAAGCACATTAATTTGACTTACCTCCAAATATTTAATTACAGATGGATTATAGTCTATGGTTTTTCGGTTTACAGCTTTTCTCATTCGTTTTCCATCAAATGTAAGCTGTTGCATTGCTTGCTGTTGTGCAAAATCAGGTCGCTTATAAAACAGCTGTCGAGGTGCCTGATGTTGGAACCTTGGCATATGGAAAAAACGAGGAGGAGAACCAATTTCTGTAGCCATGATGAAGTTTTCTTTCTAGGACACTAGGGTGGGAAAAAGTGCTTTTACTACAAATATCAGCAGTGCAAAACTGACTAAAAGTATTTTTAAATGAGCATATTGTACACTTCTCTTTTCTAATAAGCATCATTTCTACCTCTTCATCAACCTATTTACGAAATGAATGATTAGATTAACGGCAGAGATCAGTTACACATTTTAAAAACAACAGAATTAGTACTAATAAGCATCTGTTGTAAAATTCAGCCTGATGGAAGGAAAAACACAATTTACAACAACAGAAATACAATATTTTTCTGTATTGTTTTACCTCACTCTCAAGACACTAAATAAAGGGCATCAAAAAAATTATGATTTTTTTTGGGGGGATAGGAATACTTTTAGTACTACTTCACTCATCCTTGCCAGTTTGGTCTCTCCAAAAAACCATTAAATGGTGGGGGGGGGGGGTTGGAATTTTGACTCCTCTAACACCAAAAACAAATAGTGCAATAAAATATGCACTTAATAAGTATTATTTCAATCATTACAGAGCAATCCCTGAAGGTCCCTGACAAATGGTAATATGCAATAAGGAACATTCAGCCTGTCTCTTAGAATTGCGTGTGAATTAAATTAGAATATACAAAAAGTATCAAGCATTTGACTCAATGAGGTTGGTGGAAGGACCAGAAGTTTACTCAGCTATCCAATGAATCCAGCTAAGTTTCAGCATCTAGATTCCCATGAATGTCTTCAATTCAGATGTTTAGGCCAGTACTTCTAAAATGATGAAGGTTTGTGAAGCATAATTTTAAATTAGCACTTTTCATTTACAATCATCAAATTTCTATTTTTATTAGGGAAAAACTATTCTCATATTCTAAGTTCTAATATACTGATATCAAATGAGAACAAAGAACAACAACATGGATGAAGCATGAAGACATCATGTAGAGTGAAATAAGACAGATACAGCAGGACTGTTTATTGTATGGTCTCACTGATATGAAATATAACTAGAATATGCAAAGTCATAAAGACAGAAAGCAGATTACACATTACCAGGGATGGGGGTGAGGGTGGGAAATAGGAGCATTAATGCGTAATGGGTACAGAATTTCTGTTTGTGGTAACAGAAAAGTTCTGGTAATGATGGTGGTGATGGAGGTACAACACAGAATATAATTAACAGCACATAATTGTATATTTCTAAGTGGTTAAAATGCAAAATGTTATGTTGTATACGTGTTACCACAATAAAAATTTTTGAAAATAGAACTGTACAACAAAGTTTACACTACGAACTATAGCTAATATAATTATAGTAATATTGTAAACTATGAACTACAGCTAACAATATAATTATAGTAATATTGGTTTATCAATTTTAACAAATATACCACACTAATGCAAAATGTTAATTATAGGGATAACTACATGGGAGGTTAAGAGAGTACTTTCTGTATAATTTTTCTGTAAACCTACAACGGCTCTAAAAAATATGGTCTTATCCGCCCGCCCCCACCAAAAGAATAGCTTTATCCTTCATGAAAACAATTGCTATGATTTCTACTCACTGCAATATTCACCTTGAGGTACACTAAGAGACCACTACCATTTAAGATAGAGTTCAGTTCTGCCTACAAAGCACAGTCATCTCAGAATGGGAATGGAGGGTGCGGGAGGGAGATGAAGGGCCTGAGGAGAAAGGGGGCGAGAGAGAGAAACTGAACTACAGAGAGGACAAATAATTTGCCTATGTTTATTCAATACATACTACCAACGGACCCAAATTGCTAAGGACAAAAATCCACCTGAAACATGAATTGATCATTCCTCTTTCACTTCCACAAAAATCTGTTTCAAGCAATCAGTATAATCCTGTCAAGTGTCTCCTTTGCACAATACACTGCATCAGCATTTAATTTTGATTTAGAGAATATCAATTCTAAGTTTATAAAGAGTAGAATTCAAACTCTGCAGTGCCTGATCCCCAACTCTATGTTTAGCACATACCAAGATTCCCGAGTACACCAAAGTGTGCAGCAGGTCCTCAGTCTTCAAGGCAAAACACTTAACTTATGTTTTCTCAACTGGTAATGACATTAGTGAAGATAATCACAAAGATGCTTTCTGCCCAAATATACTATGAAATATATTATTCCTTCACCTCTCAATCTCTCTATGCTTCCCCTGTCGTATATAGCTGCTATTTTGGGCTATTCTTGTAGATATATTTATTTATTAAGCAATTTTATTGAGATATATTCACATACCATACAATCTATCCAAAGTGTACAATCAATGGCTTTTAGTATAGTCAGTGTTGTGCATTCATCATCACAAAAAATTTTAGAACAATTTCATTACTCCAAAAAGAAAAGTTCAGGGAGCGGATGTGGCTCAAGCAGTTGAGCACCTGCCTCTCACATGGGAGGTCCCAGGTTCACTTCCTGGTGACTGCTGAAAAAACAAAAACAAACAAAACAAGCAAAACAAATGAAAAAAACAACTCAAGGAAGCCGATGTGGTTCAAGGGCTGAGCGCTGGCTTCCCATATACAAAGTCCTGGGTTCAATCCCAGGCCCC
>JAQZBX010085576.1:0-13110 GCA_029593785.1 Cabassous unicinctus
ATATATATATATAATAAAAATAACATTTATGTAAGCAAATGCACATATATGCATATATATTTATATATCATTTTACAAATAAAAAAAAACAAAAAACAAAACAAAACAAAAAAGTAAGGCAAAGATCTTGTCAACAAATTATAATGCCAATTCTAACTAGCACAATGAGATAATGAAACTTGATACGAAGAAATAGATAGGGGCTAATATTACTCATCTTATTTGCAGATGGCCTGATCCTTCATGTGGAAAACCCAAAGGATCTAAAGATATTAGTAGAAATAATAGTAGATAGAATAGCATAGTGACTGTCAGTAATTAATGTATGTAAACCAATTGCCTGCCTTTGTGACAGCAGCAAAACTTTAAATATGTAATTACAATAGAAAGACACAATTTAAAATGGTCTGCCTCTCTGATATGAATTAAGCAAATTGAGCTGAATCAGAAAGCTAGAGTCTGGAAGATAGGTTTACAGGAAATAGACAGGGAGAAAAATTTTGTGAACCATGCCCATATGGGTGAAATCAATGATAAGTTGGAAGTGAATAGCTGTGCAGTGAAGAGATATGACTGGTGTGTAGGGATACAACACCCCTGCAATATTGACAAAGGGGTAGGGTGAGAAGTATGGGTTGGATGGTCCAAGAAATTGGGAGGAGGGTTGGGAGAGGGACTAGGTGAACATTGGGGATATGTGGGTACGTTGGTGAAACTACAATGCTGAGAAAACTCTTTTGGCAATATGACAAGGATGCATTACTGATTTCAGGTGTTGAAAGGGGCAGGGGCATTTTGGGACAGGGCACACCTGAGACAGTCTTCTAGAGAATGTGCAAGTGACCATTTTGTCATAGTGTTCTGTATCAGTAAGGGGAGACCCACCAAATGAGTGGGAAGGAGTTGGACTTCCATGCTGGGGAGGCCCAATATGTTCTCAAACTGAGGGGGGTGTGTGTCTCTCAAGAGCATGGGCAGTTCTTAATAAGGGAGGACAGACTAATGTGCCCATGCCTCAGCATTTTTGCAAGTATCTAAGAATCTTCTGCTTCAAGGAGTAAAGCCTGGTGGTCTCCATGGGCCCCAAGGGGAGGGGATGGGAATAATAGAAAAGATTGAAGAGGGGGTATTTCGGAGCAGTGGAAGTGTTCTGCATGATCTTGCAATAATGGATACAGGCTATGTTAAATTTCATCAAAAATTATAAAAGTGTATGGTCTAAAAGGTAAACCATAATGCAAAACATTGACTATGTTTGGTAGCTATGTTTCAATATTTATACATCAGTAAAAAGATTATTAATAGGGAAAGGGGAAAGAGGGAGGATGTTGGGTATATGGGAACCCCTATATTTTCTGTAACTTTGCTGTGACCTAAAATTTCTTTGAAGACAATATAAAGAAAGAAAAAGTAAGACACTAGGGAAGAAATGGAAGAAAGTGCCACTGTACATACAGGACAACTGTATGTACAGTTTTTCCATTCAGTGATGAATGGAAAAACATCAAAAATAATTTATTTTATTTTGTTTTGTGTTTTTAATGTTTTTCATTTTTTAATACCCAAATCTACTTTATTTTAGTTTTAGTTTCTTTAAATTATGTATTTTATTTCTTATGATTAAACCTACTATTATTATTTCATTTTCTTATTAATTACATTTAGCAAAGTTCTTGGCTTCATTTTTGAAGGGGTTTTGGATCACAGAAGGCTTACAACTATGACAGGGGAGATCAATGGTGTGGGGTGTCAGTGATGGGAGATATATGGGAGGAAGTTCACCTGGGCATACATATAAGGTATATAAATATGTTCAAATGTTCATGGAGCACACACACAACAACTGAATGATTATTTAATTCCCATTCTGTGGAGCTCTGCCACATTTTCTAATGGAACAGCAACAATACCTCAAGTGCAGGGGCAATGACTAGTTAAGAAGGATGGTCTATTGATGTTGATGGCTGTGCTTGTGACACTTTTGCTCTTGAATTTGCAACTGAGCCTAGTGTTGGAGAGTGCCTAAGAGTTGCCTCCTGAGAGCCTCCTTGTTGCCCAATTGTGACCTCTCTCTAAGCCAAACTCAGCATATAAATACATTACCTTCTCCACAGTTTGAGACATGATTCCCAGGGATAAGCCTCCCTGGCACAGAAGGATTACTACTAAGCACCTGGTGGTGATACAACTGGAAAAAGACCTTGAATAAAAGGGGGAAAATGTAAAGACAAATGAGTTTTTATAACTAAGAGACTTCAAAGTGAGGCAGGAGATCATCAGAGAGGTAAGGCTTTTGCATGTCCCATCAGGATCTCATAGACAGCCAAGTTAGATACTACCCCAAATAGTGGGGATCCTGAGGGCTTTGGAAACACCCAGGACCTACGGTCATGGCAGATAGCTCCAGAGTTTGCTGCTTTGCCAGTGGCCCTACTTTGGAGTTTGTGCTCCTGAGTGTGACAGAGTTGGACTCAGATGTGACTTCTCTACACATTCCTCTTCTGTCCCTTTTCCTTGAATCTATAGTGGGTGCTGGAGTTGGTAGGTGTACATACAAGAGACTTTAATCTCTGGGCTGTCCATGTGCAAGCTGGGCCCTAAAATTCAATGGAGTTGCAATACCTTTTCTCCAGTTTATTGGACTCTCCCAGGAAAACTAAAAAGGAGATGATGATGGACAACAACCATCCAAAGGAACAGAGAGAGTCTACAACTGCAAGCAAGAGAATCCCATCCATCTGCCCTATGGGATCATAGCCTCCTCTCAATTACAGGTGGAGTGGGCAACACCATCCAAGAATCCTCATGATTGGGGAATGAGCTATGAACTAAAGTAGACTTACTGTTATTCTACTGTAGACTTGTGATTTTAGCAGTGGAAGAAACTATATCATTCATGTGGAGGCAGTGACCACTAGAGGTCCTGAGGGCAGGGAGAGGGAAAAACAGGTGAAATATGGGGGCATTTTCAGTACTTATGAATTGTCCTAATGACATTACAATGGCTGATACAGGCCATTACATATATTGCCATAACCTAAAAAATTGTGCAGGAGAGAGTGAAAACTACAATGTAAACTATAATCTATGCTTAGTGGCAATACTGTAAAATGTTTTCATCATCAATTAATTCATCAAGTAATTCATCAATTACTGTAAAATGTTTTCATCATCATGTAATGAGTGTTCCACACTAATGAAAGATATTGTTAATATGGGGAAATGTGGGAGGTATATAGACAGCAGGGCATAGAGGAATCCCCTATATTTTTATGTAGCATTTATGTAATCTAAATACCTTTAAATAAATAAAAGTTAAAAATATATATTAAAAAATGGTCTGAGAGAACATTGAGTACTTAGGTTCTTTCTAGAATTTTCTGTTTAGTATTCCACTGTTAAAATATTTCTCAATTGTTCATGTCATTTTACATTCTCATCAGCAGTGCATGAGGATTTCAGTTGTTCTACATCCTCACTAATATTAGGAATTATTAAGCATTTTCAATTTAAATACTCTAATTTGTGTATAGTAGAATAATATTGAGATTTTAATTTACATTTCCTTATTATTAATGATGCTGGATGTTTTTTCACTTTTTTTTACATGGCTTCCGTTAGAGGTTCCCTATTACAAGGCTTACAATGCTTGATTAACAGACTGGGACACAAAGAAAAGCAACCCCCATCCAGGAACTGCATGACTGCTTTGGCAAACCATAGCCTATGTGCATGAATGCAACCAACTATCTCCTCAAAAGAACAAAGGAACCACATGGCAATGTAGCAGAATGAGATAAGGACCTCCACTTCCTCCTGACCAATGTTTTGTCAGCCCCTTTTGCATTCCTAGAATACCCTACCTCTTAGCCCACTATCCCCTAGCCATACAAGAGAAGGAATTTTCTTTTATAGCCCCTTATTGGCCCCTAGACTCTATTCAGACCCTAACCCTCTCCCAATGAACTAATGTTTTCCCACCGATTGATGTATTATATAAATTCACATCTGCCCCTTCTGGAGAGGGGCTGAAGTCTATTCTTCAGATCACCTCCTTTGGGAGAGCTTCTCAATAAACTTCCTGCCTGCAATCATCAATTTCTGCATCCCAGTGAGGGCCACTTTTCTCCAACAGTTTCCATATATCTTTAATGAAGTATCTGTTCTGTGGCTTTCTCTTTTTTTAAATACCTTGGTTTATTTCAAAGAATTCTTAATTTGGTATCATCCAATTTATTTCACTTTTATCTATTTATTTTTTATAAGTGGTTTATTTTATTTTATTTTGTATTTTATTTTATTTTATTTTATTTTATTTTATTTTATTTTATTTATTCCCCCCTTGCTGCTTGTGCTTGCTGTGTCCATCTGCTGTGTTCCTTTCTGTGTCTACCTGTCTCCATCTCTTGCATCATCTTGCTGTGCGCAGGCCCTGAGCTCACCATGCTGCGTGGGAGCTCCTTCACCAGGAGGCCCCAGGGATCGAACCCAGAGCCTCCCATATGGTAAATGTGAGCCCATCCAATTGAGCCACAGCCACTTCCCTATTTCACTTTTAGATTGTCATTTTGGGATCAGAGCCAATCCAAAATCAGAAAGATTTTGTCCTATGAATTCATCCAGAATTTTTATATTTTATTTCATTTTATTTTAGATTTTATTTTAGATTATGTTGACTTAATTTTTCTATGTAGTGTGAAGTACTTTGATGCTTTGCTGTTGTCTTTCATCAATAATCATTCCTTCATACAAGGAATCTAAGGTCAATTTTCTGTATTCTACACTTTTTTTATTATCATCATACCATTTGCATGAAGATAAATAGCAATGATAGCAGTTTTCTTTTTAAAGCTTAGTATTAAATAGTAGTATCTTTTCCCATTTTAATTTTACACTACTCTGTGAAGAAAAAGAATTAAAACTCTAGTTATTTGAAGCCTGCACATACTTCCATGATAAGCTGGGGCTATGTAAAAGTTGGTGGCTTTTTTCTTGCTTCTGTGTATGCAGATTCAGGCCCTAGAGAGATGTGACTATGTTATAAATGTTTTTGAAAAGTGTGCTATAAAAATTGATGGCCTGTTATATGCCAGGTTACAAAGTAAGGATGGGGATAAGGGAGGAATATTTTCTCTCAGAAAGAATTTCTATAGAGTCCCAGTCCATTATTTTTTCCCAAAATGGTTTGAGGAGGAGATAAAATCTCAACATGAGCTTCAAAGTATTGTCTCTTTGAGGGGATGGTAGTTACCTTGCTGTGGGAGGGATTGCCAAGTTAGAAGACCCATTCCTCCCCAGTTAAGGAAATGCAAATGGAAAGTTTATTGCCCAGTGGATGTCTAAGGTCATTTAATAATGCATGAATGTCCAATTGCTACAGCAACATTTTTTTAACAGATTATCTTTTCTTTATTGAATTTCCATAGCACCTTTATTGAATAGCAATAGACTATAAATGTATATCAAAATCAATACATTTCTGAGTTTATTCAGTGTTGCATTTTTCTACTTGACTCATATCCAGGATGTTCAAAACTGATAATCATAAGGATACATAGAATACCACCCACCAGAAAACTAAGGGAAATTCTATAATAAAACTCATTATTTACATATAACTCATTATCCCATGTCCAGAGGAACTTTATCTGATAATATCTTTAGAAAGTCATTTTGGGGTTTCTTTTTTTCTTTTTTTTTTCAACTTCCTTTGTTTAGATTTATTTTCACTTCAGAGGAGTTTAAAATATGTGATAATTATTTTTTCCTACTCTATGCTTGACCATCCTGAATTTATTCTCTATCTTACAAGTTTTTGGTAATATTCAATTTCCTATACATGAATATGGTACGTTTGTCATAACTAATTAAAAAATGCTAATATCTTATTTTAAAGTGCAATCCATAGTATTCAGAATTCCTTAGTTTTGTCTTAATCTTTTTCTATGCCAAAATTCCATCCAGTATACTATATTACATTTAACCATCACATTTCTTTAGGAATTTCTAGATAGCAGCAACTTCTCTGACTTTCCTTACTTTTTATCACCTAGATAGTACAAAATGGAATAGACAAATCTTTTGAACATTATAACTCAACTGGTGTTTTCTGACAGTTTTGCCATGATTACTTTGGGATTATGGAATTTTGGGAGGAAGACCACAAAGGGAAAGTTCCATTTCATCACATTCTATTCAGAGTTTAAAATGTCAACCTGAATAAGCACTGCTGAAGTTAATCTTGCTCATGTGGCTGAAGTTGTGTTTGCCAATATTCTGTACTCTAAAATTACTCTTTCTCCTTCCCTTTTACCATACTCTTTGGAAGGAAGTCACTATGTGTATCCTACACTAAAAAGTGGAGCATTATTCTCTAACTCCTTGAAAGTGTGGTATCTACATAAGTCATTTGGACTTGTTCTATATGAGAGATTTATCTATTCTCCCTATTTATTTGTGTATTTTATTATGGACTCATGGATATTAATTTAATCACTTTGGATAAAGTCCAATACTGTATTATTTAGTTTGTCGCACATATTTTTCCAGCCTTGGATTTGAGAACACTTTGAGATAGATTTTATGTCTCTTTGATTTACCTTCATCATTGTGCATATGTGTATGTATTGTGCTTGTTGTTTTGTTTATTGGCTTTTAAAAAATTTCTTCCTTAATTTCTGGCACTAAAATTTGTTCCAGTTGATCTTTTCCATCCCTTGTCACAGTCCTAGAATGAAGAAAATCTCTAGGAGTCCTGTTTATTTTTATTGTAGAATGGATTAGAAACAAAGATCTATATCCTGCATGGACATGTAATTTTATTCTAGCCAAGAAATGTTATTTAGAGCTAAAGTAACAAGTTCACTTGCAAATTAGGCCCCTTATTTTCCCATTATCTAAGAATTCAGTAGAAGATTAAGCTTTTTATTAAATCTTATTCATGTTTCTTTTTTAAACCACCATTTTTATCATTTATTTTTAAAACACTTAATTTCTGATTTTCTTCTTTATAATAGCAATTAAATGTGTGACAAATAGCATATAGAAAAATTACAAATTGAAGTTAATACCTTAATAATAACCATATATTGAAAATACAGTTTAGTAAAAATTCAATGACACTACTCTCTTTATAAGATCTTTTTTTTCTAATTTCTAAGCCATTTTATTTTATTTTATGTTTTAAAAGATAGTTAGATTACATAAATGTTTCAAAAAATATAGGGATTCCCATATACCCTACATTCCATGCCTCCCACAACCTCCCACATAAACATCCTTCATTAGTGGGGCACATTAATTGCAATTGATTAACAAATCCTGGGGCTTTCCATTAAGCATGGTCGATAGTTCCCATTGTAAACCACACTCTCTCCCAAACAGTTCTGCATGTTATGTGATGATATAAAGTGGTCTATTTCTGTCATTGAAATATAACTCAGGACAATTCCCAAGTCAAAAAAAACCCTCTATTACAACTGCTTTTCCTTCTCCCTACTCCCAGAGCCTCCAGTGGCCACTGGCTCCACATCAATGTTGTAATTTCTTTCATTGCTTGAATCTCAATATGTCTACAGTGGAATACAAGTAAGTCCACTCTAGTCCACAGCTCTTCCCCACATCCTGAAGAATCTGGGATGGTAATGTCCACTCCACCTCTAATTGAGAGGGGGTTATAGCCTATAGGGAAGATGGATGGGATTATCCTGCCTGCAGCTGAAGACTCTCTCCTTTCCCTGGGAAGGCTGTTGCCCATCATTTCCCCACCAGTTGTCCTAGGTGAGTCCAATGAGCTGTAGAGTAGGAGTTGCTGCTCCACCAAGGCTCTGGGCCCAGTTGGCACATGGACACCCCAAAAACTCAAGTACCTGAACGTACACCTACAAACTTCAGCACCAAGTATAGGTTTGAATAGAAGGGACAGAAGAGCCAAGTGCAGGGCAGCCATAGTTGAGTCCAACTCTGTCACTTTCAGGAGCACAAAATCCAAATTAGGGCCAATTGGCAAGGCACCAAACTCTGGAGCTATCAGACCTCACAAAGGGCCTGGGTGTCTCCACAGCCCTCAGGAGCCCCACTATTTCAGTGATATCGAATTTGGAATTCTATGAGATCCTACTGAGATGTGAGTAAGTGTTACCTCTGGGATGACCTCCTGACACATTTTGAAGTCTCTTATCCATACAAACTCATTTGTTTTAAACTTTCCCCCCTTTTATTTAAGGTTTTTTTCCAGTTGCATTGCCAGTTGGTGCTTGGTAGCAATCCCTCGGTGCCAGGGAGGCTCATCCCAGGGAGTCATGTCCCAGGCTGGGAGGAAGGTAATGCATTCATATGCTGAGTTTGGCTTAGAGAGAGGCCACTTTTGCGTGACAAGGAGGCTCTCAAAGGCAACCCATAGGCAATGCATAACAATAGGCTAAGTTTCAATTTCAAGAGCAAAGATTCATAAGGCTAGTCATCAATATCAAGGGCCATTCAGTGGATCATCCTCCTTGGATGACAAGATTCATAGTTACATGCAACAAGAGGTCTTGACACACTGGTTTGTCCTCCCCTATTAGGAACTGCCCTTGCTCTTGAGAGACTCCTGCCTGTTTATTTCTGAACAAATCGGTCTTCCCAAAGATGGGAGTTCAACTCCTTCCTGCTCATTATGTGGATCTCCACCCACTAATACAACACATTTTGACAGAATGAACACTCACACACACCCTAGAAACCTGCGCTAGGTGCACCCGGTCCCAAATGCCCCCCTGAACCAACACCCTAAATAAGTGACCCTTCCTTGTCATTTCATTTAATGCACAATCAATAATGATTTGAACTTGTAAGGGAAACATTGTAAGATGAGCAGAGCTCTGCAAGTGCATAATAATAAACATGATAAATTTGCTATCTTTCTTAAAACTATGAGGTAAAATTAACCATTAAGAATAAACATATGAAGGAACATTCAATATACTTTTGAAAATGTGTGTACTATACTTAGGCCTTAAATGGTGTATACTCAGTTACTCTGAAGCTAGTGAATGTTTACCAATTGCAGTTTAATAGTTAACAATATATTTTTTATTGCACTTTCTCAGGCAATGAGCTTGACCTTACACTAAAGTGGCAACATTGGGATTAGTTCCAGTAATATTCAAATATGTTATTAACAAATAACACAGATATGTGTCTATGGAACTTTAGGAAAGTTTTCAGCATATGCCTGATACTTAAACTGTATACCATGTCTACAGTGGAGGACAGATGATGCACTCATTTGCCTCTTTTATATATTCTAGTGAAAGTCAATCACTTACTGACTCATGGTTTGATTAAATTGGTACATACTTCAAATATGAGATTATCTGATTATTGTTGGAATAAAATACAATTGTATATAAGGTTGTGGGTTGCTATTTTTTTCAGTTAACAGAGACATTGAATGTCAAGGCACCATTTATTTTATCAAAGAAAAATAAGTTTCATATTACTTCAGATAATTATGGTCCAAGAGTCTTTTCTCTCTACAAATCCTCTGCCTCTCAAGCCATATCATATCTACTGTATAAGCCTGAGCCCTCTATGTACTCTAATATAGAATGTACCAGAGGGGCTTACTTTTTTCTATCTTGTGATCTCACTCTGGTAACTTTCCTGACATCAGCCTTACTTGCTTTTCCTCAGAGATCCCTTCTGGCATTGCTGGCCAGGAAAATGATTATCCAACATTTTATCTGTACTCTGGCTTTTTAAGAAGAAAGATCTTTACTCAGTAATAGCTTTTCAATCTTGTGAGCATGTATAAATAAATTAGATAAATCTTTAATTCATCTATTACATATTTCCATTTAGATATCCATCTTCTTCTTGAATGCCTCCAGAGCAAGTGACCTCAATGTTCTTAGTCTATCCAATCTCCTTATCAAAGCTATCTAATGAACAATCATAACTATCCAATGAGAAATCATATCTATGCAATGAACAATTTTGTTATGACAACCCAGTCTAAAACTCATTTACATAAAAGAAAACTATAAATTATAATTAGCCTTTCATTTTACAAATAGATTTTCCAATCTATTGTAAAAACCTTTCTAGTGTTTTTTTGTTGTTCTCATAATATCAGTGAAGAAGCAATTTCACCTCTGTGTTATTCCTTGAAAAATGCATAACCTGAGTCTGATACCACTTTTGCTGTCAAATGGTTCAATAAATTTTATAAGAGTTACCAGGGATTGAATCCAGGGCCTTATACATGTGAAGCAGGTACACAAGTTCAGCTACATCCAACCCCATACATCTGTTTTTATAAATGGAAAGAAAGAGAAGAAAGATGCAAGGAAGTGAAAAAGACAGGGAGAGAACCATATGGAGCAAATTATAGACAATTGGTGAAACTGAGTAAAGGATGGTTGTGGAGGTTACTTTTGCCATCTTTTCAATGCTTATGTAAGAATGAAATTATTTCAAATTACAGAGTAAAAAAATGAGGGTAAATGTTTTAGTGTCCTGGCTGTTAAATCAAGTGCCATGTAATGGGCTGGCTTAAACCAAAGAAATGTACTGGTTCAAAGTTTTCAGGTTAGGAAAAATCCACAATCAAGGCATCATCAAGGTGATGCTTTGTCGTAGAAGACTGTGGCATTATTGGCCTGGCTGCCAGGGATCCTTGGTTCTTGAATTTTCTGTCACATGACAATGCACAAGGTAGGCTCTACTGCTTCTTCTTTCCCTTTCAGTTTTCTTTGACTTCAAACTTCTTGCTGGTCCCTCTCACTTTCTCTCTTTGTGAAATTCTCTATAAGACCTTTAGTAATAGATTTAAGACCCCTCCTAATTCAGCTGGTTCAGAAATTAACTGAAGTAATCTCATCAAAAATCCTATTTACAAATATTCAAACACTTAGGAATGGATAAATTTAAGTACAAGATGGGTGAGGTTTGCATTGCCCCTTGTCCTAAAGTGAAACTTGGGCTCTAGGAAGAGTTAAGGGAATGTAGAAAGCTGTCATTTGCAGTCATGAAACAATAAGAAAAGAAGTTAAATTTCCAGATAAGTGTAGGTTAACTCCTGGCTATCAAGACCTGTGCTAACAAGGGGACTTAGTACTTAGATCTCAAGTAAAGTTTACTGGAAATATAGATATCAAACAAATCATCAATTCCTAGGGAAATGGAATTGAATTATTAATTCAATTGCCAAAGACAACAAGTAAGATAGAAAATGTGGGCTCAAAATGGAGAGTCACAACAATCCATTAAGAGATACTGAAAAATGAACAGTGAAAGGGAGAGCAGTCAATGATGTTGGGGTGGTTTTGGCACTTATGCAGTTCTCACTGTTGACAGTTATCTATTCCATCTTCATTTTTGTAAATGTGAATAATGTTTCAAGATTCAATTTTTTTTTCCAGGAGCTATTTTGCTCCAGGATAGTAGCTTCTTCTTATACAGCACATCAAAGAAAACCATATATACTGTGATTTCACCCCTCCAGGACTGTAAGTTATTCATGAAATCACTGTAATTTTTTTGTCTAATCACATGTACAAGGATTGCCACAAAGCTGGCAATGGATAAATTTGTAAAAGTGGCCAAAAATGTTTACATATTATTTTGCAATTCTTACTGGCAATGCACCTGAAGACAATGTGTCATTTTCTTATTGATTTTGAGGGTTATTTACATAATAAAGAATGCCTTTGTCTCTCCAATATGTTCTAAATGTATTTCAACGTCCAGCATTTGTATTTTCCTTTTAAGATATTTTGGAGAATAAATGTAATTGGTAGAAAGCAATTTCTCTATATTTTGGATAACAGTTGAATCTCAAGAAGGTTAGTCCCTTTTTATTTTGCTCTTCTCTCCTTTGAAGTCACAGTATAACATATGTGATGCATTTTTCAAGATGCAAACTATTGAAAAACACCAGAAATGGCATAGAGCTTTACAGGAGCTTATTTTCTTTATGCTAAAATCTCAAGTAGAAAACTGAAATGCATAAAGAAATGCATTCGTAATAAGTCAATACATTTTATTTTCATTAAATGTAGCCTCATTACCCTCTTGTATCTTAAGTAAGTCTATTAAGGTATTCGGGAGAAAAACTGGAAATGCAGAGGAATTGAACTTTAAACAATACATCATAATTTACAAAAGTAATGATTAATAACATAAGCTGAATTTATAACTAGAAGAACTAGGAAATTATGGAAGGGGAGGCAAAATTAAGAGACAAGACACTATTTTTCACTCACTATTTCCCAGCAATTTTCTGAGGCATATAGTTTTGTGTTTCTTTGAAGGTTTGTTTCTTTGTGACTGATGTGGTTGTTTCTCACTGACAAAAATGGAGTCAAATATTAATCCAAACATTCTGTGCAGATTTAAGGAACATGAAATTGTAATGAGATAAATTGCATTTAAGGAATCATTTTGGGGCAAATTATATCTAGTATTGACAACCCTTCTTTTTATTCTGACATCCTGATAATTAAACAGTATCAATAGATAGAATTGACCCCATTGTGTCCTGAGCAAAAATATTACCAGAGAGGCAAATGATTCTATAAGCTAGTAAGTGGCAAAGCCCAGTGAGAGGAGAGATTTTGGACTCAAAGTTTAAAGTTCATTTTATTAAATTTTGTTTTCTCCTTGCAGATGATTCCTAGTTGTGTTTTTTCATATGCACTGAAGCCATGTGTATTAGTCAGCCAAAGGGGTGCTAATGTGAAATACCAAAAATGGGTTGGTCTTTATAAAGGGTATTTATTTGGGGTAGAAGTCCACAGTTACCAGGCCATAAAGCATAAGTTTCTTCCCTCACCAAAATCCATTGTCACGTGTTGGAGCAAGACAGCTGCCAGCATTTGCCAGGGTTCAGGCTTCTTGGCTTCCTCTCTTCCCGGGGCTGTGTTCAGGCTTCTTGGCTTCCTCTCTTCCCGGGGCTGCGTTCAGGCTTCTTGGCTTCCTCTCTTCCCGGGGCTGCGTTTCTCTCCGGGCTTAGCTCCTGTTTCCTCCACAAGGTCAGCTGTAGGCGATCAGGCGAACGGTTCGCTTCTCTTCTCCTGGGGCCTTCTTTCCAACATCAAAGCTGCTTCTCAAAGACTGCTTCTCAAA
>JAQZBX010085577.1:0-13111 GCA_029593785.1 Cabassous unicinctus
TGTTTTTTTTTTTATTGTGGGTAAAAATCAAATTTTTCACAATAAATACAAATATTTGTAAATCCCTCTTTCTTTAATGCCCAATACAATTTAAAACTGGACACTGTGTGTACAAAGAGGAAAGTTAGAGAGCCATGTTTTATACAACCTTGCTGGTCTCCCCACACTTCCCCCTTCCCAACTGACAGTTTGTCCTGGTTGCCAGGCATTTGTTTTCTTCTGAGTTGGAACCACCACAGGATTCCACACAGTCAGTTGTGGCTAACAGGATATTGGCCCTCAGAAGCAGAGCTGTGGTGACCTCTGAGCTATGGAGGTCCTGCTGATGGTCACCAAAGTGTCTTTCCAACTGGTGTTGGAGCAGCTTTGTGGAGCTCTGCTGATGTCTGAAAGCTTGAGAAAACTTCCAGTTCTCCTTGGGTTTCCCAGGGAGTTCCTGGTATGTACAGCTATGGTTATTCTTATAGTAAAGTGCCATCATACTTTCAGGAGGCATAAAGAACTAGCCAAATGTATTTCTGCTGCTACTGAAAAACATCATAAGGTCTGTGAGAAGTCTGCCCTGACAACAACAGCCACTGAAGCCCTTGAGTCTGCTGTGGTAGAGGCTGGTCTTATGATATTATAGACTCTGTGTTTGTCAGCAGTCCATAAACATCTAAACAGCTCTTCACTTGAGGACATAGAAAACCTGCTGGAGAATAAGCAGGAAAGTAAGAGGCCTAAACTTTCATCTCATGGAATGATGATGGCTCACCTTCAAGAGCAGACTAGGTCACTCCACAAGGCAGCACAATCCCTCCAGTCCCTTATGACTGATACAAAATGGACCTTAGAAGCATCTCAGCTGAAAGGAGAACAACTTCAGAAGAATTTAATATATGGTTTGAATGAACACATTTATCTTCAGGAAAATCTAAAAATGATTGCCCAGGAAATGGTGGGATTGAAACAAAGGGAGCAAGAAATGAAGGAACAAATAAAAGTGCTTGAACACTCCAATGCAAAAATGAAAGAGATTGTGCAGGATAAAGACAGACAGATAAAATCTCTCACTGAAACCATGTTGAAGATGATAATTTTGTCTGATCACTTAAGAGAAACTTATATGAGTGATGGCAACGTGGAATTAGACAAACAGAGGGAATCAGAAAATGAACACCAAGTCTATCCATCAGCAGTTGATTTGAACAAACTTATTCAATTTGTGAACTTAAATGTTTCCTCTAAAAGGCTGGAAAGAAAAAACCTGGAAACATTCAAGAAAGTATGTGAAGAAAATCGAATGACTGAAGAGATTACAATGCACATAAAAAGTCAGCAGAATCAGCAAGCATGTTTGCAGTCAGAAAATTCACACCTGGAAAATAAGACTGAAAAACTTCAGAGGAAACTTCAAATACTTTCTGAGGTTCATCAAAAACATGTGCTGCAACTTGAGAGAAATTCAATGGAGGAGGGATCTTACTGCTCAGAAATCGAGAAGAAACTTCGTGAAGTATACAGATACATAAACTTCACATATCAGAAGCGAAACCTCCATAAGAAGATGGCTGAAGACATGGAAAAAGAATTGGACAGCACCAATTCCTTCTTTCACAACCAGATGATATATTATGAGAAGAAAGCTCAAGAAAGGGGACTGAAAGTTCTGTCCACTGGGAGAAATTTCAATGAGCTAAAAAAGGAAAATAATTACATCAGGGAAATATTGGCAAAAGTAGTGTCGAAGGCCCAGGTTTTCCCAAATGGCCTTCTTGCACCTGACATTCCAACTGTAACCTTCCGGAGCCTGAAGGTTTGATTCAGTTTTCATAGCTGTGATTGTTGTCCATCCTTAACTACAGCAAGGTTTCTGCTCTTTAAAAGTAATTTTGATTGATCTCATTTTAGTTTTACTGCTGTCATTTAATTGATGTTCTTATTGAACTTTGTTTGATAGGGTAGCATTTTACAAATATATATTTCTTTATAGTCATTTGAGTAATTCCATATCCTTGGATTCTGTAAAATATGATAATTAAATATTGTGTTTGAATTGAAAAAAAAGGTCAAGTGGTTGGATTGTTTATGATAAATATAAATGCATTTCTTAGAAAACAAACAATAAAAACAGCAAAAAAATAAATTAAATAAAATAGTTCCTTTTCCCACTCCTCAAAACTATACAGAATGGTCTAAAGATTACTTGTGATATGTAACAGGTCTGCTTCAAATATATTACACTTTATAAATGATCTTTTATTTTCACATAATAAACTTTATTTTTAAAGAAATTTTAGACCACAGAAATTTACAATGAAAGTAGAGGTGATTCACATATACCCCATCCTCTCCCCCTCTTATATTTTCCCTTTTAATAAATTCTTAGTGTTGTACATTTGTTTTAGCTGCTGTACAAATATTGAAGCTTTGCTACTATCCTACATCTATAAGTTAAACTTTGCATTGTACAATTTTATAGGTTTTGACAAAATATATAATGGCCTGTATCTGTCATTGCAATAACTTGCATAACAATTCCAATGCCCCCAAAATGTCCCATGTTACTCCTGTTTTTTCCTCCCCCTGCTCAGAACCTCTGGTAAACATGCATAAATGATCTTTTAACACACACAATTTAGGAATATAAAGTCTCATTTGGATGTCAATATTTGAAGTTAAGCCCTCGTGTGAATGTGTCTAGGCCCTGCCCAAGTGTAGCCCTGAAAGAGCATGATAAGAAATACTTCTTTGCTCTTATGTAATTCCCAATCTGAAATGTTATTCAATGAAGAATATAGAAAACTGTCATTATGTTAACTCATTGCCACATTGAAGGTGCTTTATCCCCAGCAGGCCTAATTAAAAGCAGGAAAAGATGGTCATTGCTCCATACAAGTATAAGAAGTAATTAAAATGACTGCTATGATTGCTAATAAAGGATGGGGTGTTCATTGTACAAAGATTTCCTTTGATATGAGAAGATGAAGTGACCTTCAGGCTGAGACCTGGAGAATAAGAAGCCATGCAAAAGAGTATTTCTGGCAATAGTCACAAGAAGGGCAAATGCCCAGAAGGTTGAAAGCAGTTCACCAGTTCAAGCAACAGGAGAGAGAGTAAGAGTGAATGAGGATCTAATTGGAGTCTTAGGGCTAAGGCAGATCACATAGGGCCTTGTAGGACTGGATAAGTTTGCATTTTATCCCAGAATCTCTATATTTAAAATGGGCTGGGGGATAATAGTATTATGGGGTGGGAGCAGGGCCGAAGCAACAGGATGTGCCTTGTGAAATGGTAGTTGTGGTGGAATCAGCAGGAAATGAGGGTGGAGACGATGATTCAGGCTACAATCTGAAGGGAATCATCGTGTTCTACTTTTGTGATCTGTAAGCAATACAGCATTGCTGATATTAGAACTCAGGAATAATTCAATGAAATAAGTAATTGGAGGAAAATCTATGTATGTCTAGCCTACTGTGGTAAGGAATACACAAACAGATAAGTGAACTCTCCAATTTATTAAATCTGTCCCTAATTTTGAATCTTAGGGAAATGTTCCAAAGGATAGACAACAGACTAGAGTAAAAAGTATTGCTGGCCCTAATGCACTGGACCTTGGCTATGTCACCTCTGCTCCTTCCTCAACAAACTTGACAATCCTTTTAGTGGTTCACCCTCTCCCTCTCTCTGGCTTTCCCTTGCCACATAAGCATATGCTCCTCTCTTTTGAATCCTCACCCAACAGAAAGATAATATCTTCCTGAAGGTCTCCACCACTCTAAGTACTGCCCTCCTCTTGCTCTCATTTCAGGGCTCAGCTTCTTAGAAAAAATCACATGCAGTCCTTCTTCCCACTTATTCATCTCTACTTCATCCTCTGTGTTTTTTGACTTGCTGAACCCTTGCAAACCACTCAAACCTCTCTCCAAAGGGTATTCCCAATTACCTCCAAATTCTCATATGAAATGTTCACTTTCCTTTATCACTCTTGAGCTTTTTTTCCTGATATTGCAGCACTGTTTACAGATTTGATTATATTCTTCTCCTTCCACCATCTTGACTTGCCCATATTCCCCTGGTGGTTTTCCCTTCTAATTCTTATTCTTACATCTCAATCCCTTACATGTTGATGTTCCCCATGTTTCAGTCTTCTTCCCACTTTACTTTTCATTCAACATATTCTATTTCAATGCCCACTTCCAAATCTATGGTTTCAAAGGAATCAATATGCCAGTCACTCTCAACTTTTCACATCTAGCTCAGATCTCTCCCCTGACTACCACATATGAATTTCTGACTGGACTCTTGTAGGTACCTCAAACTAAAGCTGCTGTCACACAGTTCTGCTCTTGTCTTCCCTTACAGGATGAATGTCACCACCACCTGCCCAGAATTCTCTAAGCCAGAAACTGGAAGGTTTCCTTGAACTTTAAACTCATGACTAGTTAAAGAAACAAGGACTGTAATAGTTTTGAATCTTTCTTCCTTTTTCCATTATGAGTATGATTGTATATGTATATATATGATAAAAAGTCTGCTGTGCTCGAGTTGCCACTCTCGTGCACAGCCTATGTCCCAGGTAATGTGACCCACCATACCTTGCTGGATGGATTGAGCTCATTGTCAGGAGTCATATGAATGTGCTGTGTCTTTGGCCTCTGTCTTTTCCTCGGTGAGTCCTCATGATTTGGCACATTCTTGTATCTGAGTTGGGCTACTATGTCCTGTTCTGTGGTGTATCTACCAGGCAACTGTGGCAAATTGTTGGGTGCATTGTTGGTTGGTATTGAAATTCCACTCACATTCTGCTTCAAGTGGCCTTTGTTTTCTGTTTCAGAATGAGAAATATCCTGAGATTTTTTACTTTATTTACTTATTTATTTAAACAAATCAAATTTATTGATACATGTTAATAAACCATACACTCCATCCAATGTGTACAATTAATGTATTTGGTATAATAACATTGTTATGTATTCATCAATTCAATCATTATTAGACTATTTTCATTACTCCAATAATAATAATAAAAAATAAAGAATAGACAAAGAAAAATTCATCACCACTCAATCACTTTATGCTTCCCCTGCTGTACATAGCTGCTATTCTGTTTCTGTCTCTCTAGTTTATTTGTATTTATATATTGCATAGATAGAGTTGAGCAATATGTAGTACCTTGTGTCTAGTTTAGTTCCCTTAGTATATTTCCTTTTTTTAACACTTACTTGGAGATTATTAATATATAATTATTTACTACTGTCCATAGTCAAATGTCCGTTTGCAAAGGGTGTCAACAATATTGAGAAACTGATCTCCTTCCCAGTTCACAAATTGATGCCAAAGCCCCTGTCCTATAAGCAGCACCTTATCATCCAATCATTGATTTGCCATTCACTGCATATTATATATGGTCAGTTTGCAAGAACCCATTAATCTATACATATGTAGCAGAAAGTTGTTGTTGGAGTAGCTTGCACAACCATCACCACCATGTGGAGTTTAACCCATTGGGCAAAACCCACTCACCTGGTCTCAGCCAAAAGGTGGCCATTCTTGAGACAAATGGCCACAGTGGCCCAACAGACTCCATCAGCTCTGTGTTTTGCAGTTTGATCAGTGAACCAAATCATACTCAGATTGACTGCCCTATTTAGGTGAGGGAGGGGCAGGATCAACCCCTGTCAGCTCTTCAGGCCCCTCCATCAAAGCAGAATTTTCTTCATGGAGCCAGACTCCCTGAGGACCTACTGAGGCTTGCTCTTATACATACCATTTCCACTTAATGATGAAGCTTCGTTGAACCTGTACTAATTAATAGGATTAGTGATTACCCACATGATGATAGACTAAGGTCCAAGAATAGGCTAAAAGCTGCAGTTTAAAGGAGGAATATTTAGTTGCCTCATTTGATAGCTTGCATATCCAAAACCCAAGGGCCAAAGTTTACTCCAATAGTATTTTCTTGTGCTACAGACTCACATCTGCATAGGTAGGAGTCACCAAGACCATTAGTTCCATAGGACTGACAAGCTCCACTGGCTCCAGTAGAAGAGTTTGTCACACTGAAAGGTACACAGCCTTGAGAGCCTTTTTTCATTGAGGGCCCCATGCAAAGGTGGCCGCCTTGTGGGGACCTTAACTAGAGTGTCCAAAAGAATGCCTAGATATGTCACATGTTCTATCTCATGGTCAAACATGCCTTTCAGCTGTTGGGCCACTCTCTTTGTAGTAGGAGTTGCCAATGACAATGACTTCTATTTGACTTTGCCTGGTGTGCTACTCTGATTAACAGCACAAGTGGCCTCTAAAAATTGCTTCTCTTGGGTAGGCCCTTGGACATTATCAGGGATGGCTGTCGAACTTGCAGTTGTTATAGTGTGTAGGACACATTCAATAAGTTCCTTAGTGGAGCCTGCAGTGAGGATACCATCAATATATTGGCTGACAACTACTTCTCAGTTAACTGAGCCTGTTGCAAGTTCAGCCTTACCCATTGGTAACATATTGCAGAGGAACTCAAATATCCCTGAGGAAGCACATGAGTTGTATACTGTAGGCCATTCCACATGAATGCAAAGTGATATTCATCTTTGTCCCACAAAGGGATTGAGAAAAAGGCATTAGCCAGGTCAACAGCAGCATACCAGTCCCCTGAGGGGCCTAACACCATTTAACTGACAGCAATGATATCAGGTAAAGGAGTGCCCAAAGGCAGCACCTCAGCATTTTAACCTGTGGTGAACTAGTGCTAACCTCTAAGCGCCTGATATCTTTTTAAAGAGCCAGACAGAGTTATTAAATGGTGACAAAATGATTCTTAACACTCCTGCAGGTAGTACATCCAGAACCAATAGAGTAATTTCCTTTTCCACCTAAGTAGCAATTCTGATTAGAGTAAATAACCCAAAAAGGCCTGGGTAATTCAGGTAGTAAAAGGGAGTGGACATGTCCCATGGTTATGGCTTGAATTCTTTGTTGTGACAAGGATACCCCTCAGGCAATAGCGGTATTCTATGCTGCAAGCAGCCAAAATGTCAAGACCTATGTAATGCACTCAGCAGTGGGAACAATGATCACTGGCACCAGAAACAACCCAAAGGGCCCCACTCACACAGTCATATACATTTGCCTTCCATGCATCACAGACTTCATTCTAAAACACCCAGTGCCACCAGTCTGCCCTTGCCAATGTGAGTCCCCAAGAACTGTCACTTGGTCACCTGAATCTGAGAGCACCCCCAAAATTTGGATCTCCCCCTTTTCCTTTACACCATAAAATTAGCATAAGGATGCTTCTTCCTGGCAGGACTCTGAGACTGTGGCCAGGTCCCTAATTACTCTTTTTACAGGGAATAATATTGGGAAACAGTCAAGGAAAATCATCCTCCATATCTGACTCACTATGTTCACAGTTGAACTGTCTTCCTCACCATCCTGGTTGGGGCACAGAGAAGCCTCAGGAACCTGTGCATCCCTCTTTGTACACAGTCCAGGGACTCAGAGAACAGCTATGCAGTTTCTAAATCTTTACATTCCTGCCACCCTTCATCCTCCTGCTCTTTATGGCTCCTAGGAGGGCCTTAACCTCTAACTTAGAGGTACCCTCTAATTCCTGGTAGCTATGGCATTAGCACTATTCTTCTGCAAGGATCATATCAATTTCTGCTTTGTCTACCATGTTTCAGTAACCAAAGTCACAGGGCCCTAAAGATGGGCCCCACCCCTTCCTTTGTCTTTCCCTACTAATTCTTTGTCTTCCCTATATGGCCCTTCAATGCATCTTCCTGTGGCCTGGTTTCCCTCTGTCCCTGCCTGCCTCCCTGATAATGGCTGATTCTGTGCTGCTACTTCCAATTCAAAGTGGGATATTGTGGTGGATATTGTCCACCACCTTTCCCACTGTCATCCACAGGGACAACAAAAGGGGTAGGAGTGTCTTCCACTGGAAGAGACCCTTGTCTCATGAATGCCTCCAGGCTTTTTGAGACAGGACTCTCATTCATGTTTTGACCAGGAAGAGAATCATATAGCCATGTCTGTCACCTTAAACTGAAGGGCATTTTGGCTTCATGAACAGTTTCTCAGGGAGTTTCTACTTGTTGAGAAGTTTTTCCTATTTGGGAACAATGTTCACATGCTCCAAGAAAGCCAGACTAAAAGTGGCATGGGTTTGTCTCTGTCTCTGTCCTGCTGGTTGTGCTGTTCAATGTGGGCACAAATGAATTTTAGCAGGGGGTCAGTAATGAAGTTCCCCAGACTGTGCCATTTAGCTCAAAACATCTGAGTCTGCAAAGCCTCCTTATCCAATGATGCACTAACTTAGCCATATGCTACTCCCCTGGCTTTTGTTCTTATCTGCCTTTTAACACCTGGTTTTCACTTGTGTAAAACTATCTCATTTTAACAGTTTCTTTTTCAGCAACACCATCAGTGATTCTGCACTGAGTGAAAAGCAATCTACCATGGGGCCCATTAAAAACCTAGACTGGACAGAGCTCACTGCATGACAGCCTCAGATTCCCCTTGGAAGTCATTTGAGACCCTTGAGACATCAACGGTGGTTGGTGGGTGGTGTGGGAGTGCGCAACCAGGAGCCAGGGTAAAGTCTCCCTAGTATTCTTAGGACCCACTTTTCATCTCTCTATCCTCAGCCATTATGCGAGTTCATCCTGTTAACAGGAGGGTTTCTCACATCTCATCCCCTTGGAGCTAGAGGGAGGCAACCACCTCAGTCAGCCTCTCATGCCTCAACATGCTCACACTACTCCAGGATTACTGAACTGAAGGACCCTTATGCTTCCACCATGCCATGAGGTACCTTCTTGGTGACTGTGCTCACTGCATGAAACTTTTCAGAGAACAGACATCTATTACCATCTCCAGTTTAGCAGAAATATCTAAGAGGTGTCAGCCGCTCCAAACAGATGTTGGTTTTCCCAACTAAAGACCTGACTTACAGAGGCATAGGATGAACAATGCTTACTCACATAGAAAGGAGAGAGAGCAAGCTCAACTTCACTAGCAGGCATCAGTCCCCCATGGCCAGCATGCCCCCTGCAGCTATACGGAGATGGTCTATATGCATACCTCTCTCCTATGTCTTGGCAGCAGGGATGGTGGGGAGTGATGCTTTAATTCTACTCAAAAACCTAAACCATTAGCCACCTACTTTTCAGATTCTTATCGTGAATTTCTTCCCCTTTTTCCCAAAAAGAGACTAATAATTCTCTCGAGATAAAGCTCCTGCTGAGTTAGCCTGACATATGCACAAAGCCAAAGACATCACACATTACCAGCTTTCCCAGCCAGCCAGTGGTATGGGATTGACCATGCCTGGACAGAGGCCATTGGGAGAGACAGCCTGTTAAAGAAGTCATTTTGCTTAGTTTATTTCAACATTAAGTTGTAGACCATGGCCTATTTCCAACAGTTCCCTATAAGGAAGGCCTCCACAGAAGACACTGCCTTGTTTTTACCTTGCAGTTCACCACAGCAAGGTGCATCATCTTCACCCCAAGCCCCAATTTTGTCATGAAGACAGATCCAAGAAGCACTTGCAATAATATCTCACTGAAGGGGGCACCTCTCCTGAGCAGAGTGATCATAAGCCATCTAAATTTAGGGGAGAGGGTGCCTGCTTCTTGGTGTACCAAATCAGAAGGCCTCTTCAAACCAGGGTCCCACATTTGCCAGTGGCCAGTACTTAATATTTATGAGAATTAAAAAATCCACACTTGTCTCCATGATTGAGATAGTCCAGAGGTGATATTCCTACAGAGGCCTGCCAGGTCCCTCTTCTAATCACTCCAGCCCACTCTGCTATTGGGACAGAGGAGTCAACAGTACATTTACTGACTCCAATTGGATTTAGAGTTCATTTACCTCAGTATATTCTGTTCAATTTTGTCCTCATGCTTGCAGTTAGCTCCCTATTGCCTCCCACAGGTCTCACTCTAGCTCTAGCCTGTGACCCACACATCCTCTAGCTTTTGCCTCTCCTCCAAGAATTGCTATGGGAGTAGAGAGCCAGGAAGGACACGCTGGTGGGAATGTACACCTGGCCATAGGTAGCCCTGTTAGGATATTACTGTTAGCTCAAGCAATGGACTAAGTCCCTGGAATCTTAAACCTCACTAACATCAGTTCTGACCCTTAGCAGCAGAGATGAGAATAAGGAGTTGGTTCTCTATTAAGTCAGATGGGTACTCTCTCCTTCTCATGCTAGCCATTTGGTTATCAAACAGGGATAGATTGTCTTCTGTGAAATAAGTAGTTGGTGGTTTTGGATTATCCCCATTGAAGCTGGGACAGCTGTTCCTTTCTAATACTGATAACTTGGGTCTGTTGTCCTATAAGAAACCTGAAATACACTTCTTAGCTGAACCATGAAAACTTGATGTCTGTACACTGGGAGAAATGTGTACTGGGTTTCAAAGTATAAAACTGTTCCAAAGGCAAAAGAAAGAACTCTGCCCTTTACATAACCCCTCTATTTCTAGTTTTGAGCATGGTGAAGTGATAAAAGTGTATAAGTACTGTCACCTACTCGTCATAGAGCATATATGTTTAGGGTAACAGGAAAAACAAATCAAAACCCTGAAGTTTCCTATGGGCAGAGGAAGAATGGAGCTTTTTTTAAAGGAAATTGAGCTGTAGAGGCTATTGGAGATTAGGAGAAACAGAAGGTCTTAAACTTATTGGCATGCCAAAAATTTAGATCAAACTCAGAGGAGGGACCATATGTCTCTATGGTTTTGTAGATGAGCCCCTAGAAGATACTCTAGGATGGAGAGTTTAAGAGGAAAAGATAAATGAGGAGAGCATAATAAAGAAACAATTTTCAATTCCTCAACTCAAACCCACAAACTGGGAGAAGACCTCCCTGAGAAAGAAAGAAATGGGCACCAACAATAGGGCCCTAACCAGGACTCAAGGAGAGAAAGGCTGCCAGCAGGACCTGCACTAATCCACAGGGCAGCATTGTGGGAATTAGAAGCAGACACATCCCCTTCATTCCAGCAGAAATAACTCCATGTCAGGGCAAGCAGGGCCTGGATGTCAGCCTGCACTCACCTTCCTGACCTGATCCCGTCATGAGGGCACAACTTGCCCAGCATCTCCAGAAGCCCTGGCTACTGGTGAGGTTTTCCCTGTGCTGGGAGGAACACAGAATTTTAACTACTTAGAAGTTATTTCATAATTGAAACAAAAAAGCCCATCTCTATTTCACCTATAGCCATATGACAACCGAATATAGCCAAACTAGAGAGAAAAATAGGAAACTGGTCATACAGCTGCCCAGATCTTTCCAGCACTAAAGAGTTCAAAATTTATGTGCCTGGGTTGAAATTTGACCTTTCTGGAAAAAAAAGAAAGGAGGCTCTTGACAAGTATTCACCAGTGGAGCAGATGGAGCTCAAGTGGTTGAGCATTGGCTTCCCACATTCGAGGTCTCAGGTTCGATTCCTGGCCCCAGTACCTCAAGAGAAAAAGAAGAAGAAGAATATGAAGAAAAAAGTTACAAGTATTCATTTACAACAAAAGTGAAGTATTAACTCATGTGATCTTCCTCAATCCAGTTTTTAAGTCAAGGAAACTCTAGAGAAGAAAAGTGTAGTCATTTTGAGGAAGAATTCATCTAAGCCATCCAGAAATGAAATAAAAAGTACTAATGTTTAGAAGGTAAGAATATCATCTGTTGAAGCAAATCTATATTGTGCAATTTTAAATAAACTGTCATTAAAACTTTTCATATAGAGTTAGTTTTCCAACTAAACTTCTATTATATTTTGCCTTTTTAAACAAAAATCTGAAGATATTTGTCATAATGCAGAATCAAATCCTTTTGGCTAGAAAAGAGAGAAAGAGAAAATAAAACTTCATTTTCAAATTGAAAAAATATTGAAGTACTGAGTTAATCTGTTTCCTACCTCTCCAAACAAGAAATAGGCAATAAATCTTGCACTAGGGAAACAAATTTAGAAAAACAAGTAAAGCTTGTGCTTAATGGAAATTCTCCTTGTTAAGATGCTCTATGTGCAAACATGCCTTAAAGGGAGACCAGAGATTTGAGCATATCAAAAGATTTTCAAGAGTTTTCTTAAAGATATGTACTGGTCAAACATACATCCTTGGCAACATGTATTGCATCATTATGACTAGACCAATTTATAGTGTTATTTGATTTATACAGGCTCTTTGGCTAACTCAGAATAATGATGCATTGCAAAAGAGAGTTGGGGGTGGGGGCTCAAAGAAGTTAATATACAGTATTAAATTCCCATTGGAAAATTATTCCATGGAAACAACTGCAATTCTAAATCCCTGACAATATGACCCTCCATAACTCCAACCTAAGTGAATGTTAAACAAGGTATTATATTTGATTTGCATTCCTTTATTAGAGGAAGGTGATTAAATTGTAGAACACATAAGAACTAAGAGAATTTCTAGTCTGGTGGTATTCAATCAGCATAGTGAGGACCCATCAGGGTATTCCACAGGGTGAGGAGAGTTATTCATTTAGCAGCAACGGTGTACCCGACAGTGCCCAAAGATTCAGCTCTTGATGGCACAAACCAGATCCCTGCCTTCTTGAAGCTTACAGTCTAATGAGAAGAAGCCATTGATAAACACAAAAATAAATAAATAGCCAGACAATTACAAACACTCTTGTGAAGGAAATAAAGAAGTTTAAAAAGGATGGTCAGGGGAGACCTCTCTGAAGAAGTTAGTGAGGCCTAGAGGAGGAGAAAAAGCCATAATATGAATAAAGAAATAACATCCCAGGTGGAGGGAATGGCAGGTACAACGCCTCAAAGTACAAAAGCTTCTAGACTGGTCCAGGACATAGAGAATCTAGGACGCCTGCAGTGTGAAGAATGAGAGGGGAGGGATGTGAGATGAGACTGAAGGAGCAGGGAACTGCCAGGTCCTATCAGGCCTGCAGGCTCTGGTTAAAGAATTCTGGACTATATTCTAATACTAAAGAAATGACACTGGAGAGTTTTAAGCAGTACAATGTACACTTCTTGGATTATGTTGACTGCTATATGAAAAATGAGTTATAGGGAAGCAAAAATGGAAGTTGAAAGAGCATTTAGGGAGATTTAGAGAAATGCAGATGAGA
>JAQZBX010085578.1:0-13188 GCA_029593785.1 Cabassous unicinctus
CTTAGAAAAAAATAATGAACTTGTATGCAATTCCCATACAACACCCCTCCACAAACACACTATATTTTTATGGAAATTTGTTACAGATTATGAGATAATATCACCAGACTATTACCACGAACTATGGTATATGGCATATATTAGGTGTATTTTTCCATAACCCCCCCTATTACGAGCCCAGTACATCTTTGGCCTTGATGCAAGAATATTACAGTATTGTTGTTAACTATACTCCATAGCTTACAGGATGCTAGTGTTTTCTTTTATATATATATATATTTTAAAAGATGTTTAGATTACATAAGTGTTACACAAAAATTACAGGGATTCCCATGTTCCCCACATCCCAAACCTCCCATAAACTCGCATATAGACATCTTTCATTAGTGTGGCACATCACCTGCAATGGATATACACATCCTGAGACTTGGCCACTAAGCATGGACCATAGTTCACATTGTAGACCACACTCTCTCCCACACAGTTCTGCATTTATATGCTGATGTACAATGGCCTATATCTGTCATTGTAATGTCACCCAGGATAATTCCCAAGTCCCAAAAAAGCCCCTGTATTACAACTTCTTTTCTCTCTCCTTGCCCCAAAAGCATCCAATGGCCACTGGCTCCAACTCAATGTTGTAATTTCTTCCATTGCTTGAATCACAAATGTCTATCAGGGAATACCCGTAAGTCCACTCTAGTCCATAGCTCTTCCCCCAATCCTGAGGAGTCTGGAATGATGTTGTCCACTCCACCTCCAAGTGAGACGGGGCTTATATCCCATGGATAAGATGGATGTGATTATCCTGCCTGCAGCTGCGGACTCTCTCCATTCCCGGGGGTGGTCGTTGTCCATCATCATCTCTTCGCCAAGTGACTTGGGTGAGTCCATTGAGCTATAGATAGGAGTTGCAGCTCCACTGAGATTGCAGGCACAGCTGGCACATGGGCAGGCCAAAGACTCCAGTCTCTAGAAGTACATCTACAAACTCCAGCACCAAATATAGGTTTGAATAGAAGGATCTGATGGACCATGTGCAGGGAGGACTTATATGAATCCAACTCTGTCACTCTCAGGAGCACAGATTCCAAAGTAAAGCCCACTGATAAGGCATCAATCTCTGGAGCAGTCCCCCCTTATATAGGACCTGGGTGTCTCCAGAGCCCTCAGGAGCCACTCTGTGTGGGGTGATATCCACTTTGCTGTTCTGTGAGATGCTGTTGAGGTGTGCATAAGCATTACCTCTGTTATGACCGCCCGACTCTCTTTAAAGTCTCTTAGCCATATGAACTCATTTGTCTTTAACTTTTTCCCCTTTATTCAAGGACTTTTTCCAGTGTTCTTTGATTCTTGATGCAACTTGTTCTAGGTTTTTAAGTAGTCTCCTGTTTAACTGCTCAAACCTGGACTATTAACCCAGAAACTGTGAAGAACAGCTCCCATGGGCCTTGTTGAGGGGGGCAGTAAAGGCACCAAAAAGCCTCATTTATTTACTTTTTTGCTCTTTGCATGCAGTTTCCTTTCCTAACAGCATATGGCACACTTTGGCAGGTCTTTTCAGTTCACTGGATCACTGCTTTTGTGGGTGGTGCACAACCAATCTTCTGGAGAGTTCTCCCTCAGGGCTGGCTATTCATAGCCAAGGCTGACAAATCAAACTTGCTCAGAGGCTGCCCTCCTCCCTTGGCCAGTCATTCCCTTTTTATTCTAAGGAAAGTTGTAAATTTCCCCTCCCCCTTGCATCATCATCAATCAGTCCAGGTCAGTAGGGATGATGTTTGAGAAGGCAGGTTATCTTTAGATATCTGATGGCTACCAGGAAAAGCAATTCTGTGGCTACACCTGATCTGGAAAGGCATGACCCATGGACCAAAATAAACCAAATTCACTGGGTAAAAGCTTGATTGCCCTAGGCTATGTCCTTCCCTCTCCCTTTACCTGGGAAACTGGACCCATATGACCCTTTCATCCATTATTTCCAGCCATGGCCTAGATGTCCAAAATGATTAGCTCTGAGGTTGGGGGATTGGGTGCTAGCAACTGCAGCTTTACTCATGGTTATTCTCCACCTAGTCTCCTTTTCTTCACCCCTCTATCTTTGGGTGCTGCATAACCTTCCTCTGCTGGAACAAACCCTAGAACAGTTTTCTTGACAGTTTCTGCCTGTCCTCTTGCTATTTTTCTGGGAGAAAGGGTACTGTCCTTCTCTAATCTTCCATCTTCCTGGAAGTTCTTCTTATTGCACATTTTCTCAGCACAATTCCCTCTCTACATGCTCTTACCCAGGTGAAACCTAACACATCAGGGTCCTATTACAGACACCATCACAGTGAGCGAGTGTGGAAGGGTTGATTCACTCTGCCAACTTTAACATCTTTCAGGATCCTCAAACAACTGTACATTGTTTGGGACACTTGTTCCTCCACTGTCTTCTCAACACACATAATAGAGTCTCAATTACTGTTTATAGGAAAATAAGTTAATGTAATTCATCAACAAATGCTTAATCTAGGACCACAAAATTTTTTAAACTTTGAAATTTTATAAAAAAATGCATCATTTGAGACATAGGTGGAGTTTACATTGCACAATTTATATCAATCCTTATTTTCTCAATATTGTAGTTTCAAAAGGAGATAGGATGCTGCATTTTAACTTTTGCAAAGAAATCTCAGGTGCAATTATTGTTATGACTATTTCAGGAAGTAGGTTTTGTCAATTAGTCTTACCTTTGAGAACCAGATTAATAAGTGGTCTTGAATGATCAGATTAGGTGACAAACATATGGAATATTGATATATACAATAAAATGTAACTTATGCATTTAAAATGCATTACATTAGCAGAAGTCAAGCCTTTTTTTTCTGTAAAAGGCACCTTATTTTCAAGTTACAAAATTCATGGAAACCAAATGCAATATGGTGTTCAAATATGGATCCTTCAGCTAGAAAATATTAGTGGAGAAGACACTTAAATTTAAATAACATTTGACGTTTAATTATTATAGGTGTAAAATGCACCATGGTTGTATGAAATGTTAACATTTGGGGAAACTGGAAGTATGGCAAATGGAAACTTTGTATTATTTCTACAGATTTCTGTAAATAAAAAATGATCCAAAAATGAATTTTATTTTAAGAAGCACATCAATAGATGTATTTGTAAAGCTGATTGAACACTGGATGGTACCATGCTTCCTTAACCTACTTTTCCTTTGCTCACTCCAAACACTCTTTTACAGCAGCCTCTTCAAACCATGGTTTTCAGAACATCAATGTATACAAATTTCTCCCAGAGATTCCTGGGCTTAAACGGCTTAAGGTGAATTAACTTCTAGACTTAGTGTTCTGCTAAAACTCTTTACAAAAGCTTATCTACTTAAGAACGGACAAGCTATTCTGCTGACTAAGTTCATAATCACTCTTCTTTAATTTACAAAAGAAAAAGCTATCATTCATCTTACCTTGGGCATTTCCTAAAGCATCAAACAAAGAAACTTTCATATCTGACACCAGGATCAACATTGAGAAAGTATACAATTTATTCTTGAAAATGGGCAACTATTCCTCTTACAAATCCTGTAGTTTCCAAAGTTTTGTCATTCAAAACAATTGAAGGAACACCTAATCTAATTCTCAGCCCAAATATTTCAAAATGCTATAATGGAATTTCAAAATTAAATCATTGCTGGACATTACACCCCCCCCCCGCCCCGCACACACACACACACACACACACACACACTACACCACTCAAACACTAACAACTCCCTTGGAACTGAGGTGAGGGTCATGGACGGGATCAGGTGAACTCTGAAGATTTGTGGGTATGTGGTTGAAGCTACAATATTTCAAAGTCCTTTTGGCAATTATATCAGGGGAGGGTTTAGGGTGTTAGATGTAGAGGGATTTGGGGACATGTTGCACATAGGGCAGGCTTCTAGGGAATGTGTGAGTGTTCGTCTTGTCATAATGTGTTGTACCAGTGGGTGGAGACCCACACGATGAACCAGAAGGTGTTGGACTCCCATCATGGGGAGTCCTACTATGTTCCCCAATAGAGGGGCATGAGTCTCTCAAGAGCACAGGCAGTGATTAATAGAGTAGGACAGGCCAGTATGTCAAGACACTCAGTGTTGTTGCAAGTAGTTATGAATCTTTTCCTTCAAGGAGGGAAACTTGATGTTTGCCATGGTTCCTGAGGGAGGAGGAGGGAGGACAAGAACACATGGAACATGGGGAATTTTGGGTATTGGAAATGTTCTACATGAACTTGCAATGATGGATAGAGGTCACATTAAATTTTAACAAAATTTATATAAGTGTACTGTCCAAAACGCAAACCATAATGTAAACCATTGACCATGGTTAGTAGCAATGTTTAAATATTTGTATGTCACTTGTAAGAAATGTGCCCTCCACATGTAAAGTTGAAGACAGTTATGCACGTCACACTAATATTTAGTGGGTTTTACAAGGCCTCATCCCAGGGAAAACATTTTGCCTAGTATAGGGGAGTGAGAGGAAAGGAAGGAATGTTTTAATTTCTACACTCTCTTTTTCTCACTTCCCTGAATGTATAATGATGAAGAATATTTTATGACTTTAACTGATAAATATGTTAACAGAATCAAGTACTTAATCTTCTCCATCATGTTTTCTGCTATGTGTGTTTTAAATTCAGTAATTTCAGTGATCTGAAACAGGATTCTGAGAGTGATATGAAGTATATCTTATTGTGGAACTCAGGAGTTTGGTCTCAGAAATTGGCTGTTTTTATTACCTAGATGCCCTACATTGTACACATGTTCAGGTACATGTACTTGGCTATGATCCTGCTTTTAAATTTTGTTATGTTGACGTAAAAGAAATAACAATAATGGTAGCAATTAAAGCCACAGAAATCATTAGGTGATGGGAAACCAATGAGGAATTCTGTATAATTTTCTTTTAATAAATGAAGTGAGACTTTGGTGGTGGCAAGAAGGAATGACATATTCTGCTTACCACCATGTGTGTGTTCATTCGTGTGTGCATATAAATCCGTATTCCACTTCACTTTCCTTTTCTTTGAAATGGGAAAGAATGAAATAGGGGCAAAAAGTGGGCCCTACTTTGGAATTTATGCTCACCAGTGTGACACAGTTGGACTCAGTTGTGGTTTCCCTACACATGGCACTTCTGCCATTCTATTTGAACCTATAATTAGTACTAGAGTTGATAGGTGTATATCCAAGAGACTTAAACCTTTGGGCTGCCCAGGTGTCAGCAGGGCCCTGAATCTCAACAGAGTTGCAATACATACTCCCCAGTTCATTGGACTCACCCAGGACAACTAACAAGAAGATGATGATGAACAATGACCATCCCAAGGAACAGAGAGAGTCTGCAACTGAAGCAAGAGAGTCCTACCCATCTGCCCTATGGGATCTAAACCCTCTCTCAATTAAAAGTGGAGTGGGCATCACCATCCCAGAAACCTCAAGATTGGGGAATTATTGATGGACTAGAATACATTTATTGGTATTCTACTATAGACTTATTGTGATTCTTGCGATGGAAGAACTTACATCATTTATGTGGAGGCAGTGGACACTGGAGGTTCTGAGAGGAGGTAGAGGGAAAAACAGGTGTAATGTGGTGGCATTTTAGGGTCTTGGGAATTGTCCTGAATGACATTGCAATGACAGATACAGACAATTATATATCTTGTCATAACTTACAAAATTTTGCAGGAGAGAATGTGAATTACAATGTAAACTCTAACATAGACTTAGTGGCAATGTTCCAAAATGTGTTCATCAAGTAAAACAAATGTACCACATTAATGAAGGATGTTGTTAATGTGGGAAAATGTAGGAGGGGTAGGGAGCAGGGCACATGGGAATCTCCTATTTTTTTATGTAACATTCATCTACTCTAAGCATCTTTTTTTAAAAAATATATTTTTAAAAATAGGGGCAAAATCCTAAAAGTTGCAAGGATAGGTTTTTGGAAAATTTCACAAATCAAAAATTCTCTCCATGCTCTCCATTTTGATTCATGCTTTAGTTGTTTTGTGCCATATTTTCTTGAAATATTCAATTATCAGAAGCTTTACTAAAATTAGGAAGAAATAATTCATTTCCATCTGCTTACTAGAATTCTTAAACATCTCAGTTCACAAGATAAAATTTGTTGATAGCATTGTTTTGTAATAGCTGCAAATTTGCAATCATTACCACTTCAATGAGGTTTGAATAGGGGAATTGTTTTCCTTGTTAAATTAGTTTCTGTTTCCATAGAAACTTCTTTTTAAAATTAAAATGTAATGGTGAGCTATCTTAATTCAAGTATGCATTTCTTTTTATCTATCAGCTATGTGCTGTCATGCAGTACTAGTATTGGAATTAAAGATGCAACAGGCTTATGCAGTTCTATTTTCTAAAAGAAATAGGTATTTTCATGTACTTTTGGCTATGCAAACTCTTTGATGACACGAAAGTTTATGTCTCCTATAAATCTGGTCAGAAATCTCTTTTGATTTTGTGGTTAAGCTAAATAGTCTGTAGTAGGATACAGAGAGTACTGGGTACAGTAGTCCAAAGTAAGGTAAAAGACTAAAATAAAATCCTAGTTCTTAAAAAAAAACTGGTTTATGCATTAAATGTTTTGTGCTTTGATCTAATATTAATACAATGTCTGTGTTAAAACGACAAAAAAGAACCAGTGTTGAATCACCCTATATTTCCCATCATTTTGCATTATTCTAGATTGCTAAATGTGTTCTTTCCAAGAAGTTTGATTGAATTACTGTGTATATTCACTGTCATATGTGCCAGTTGTGCCAGTTAGAAATTTCAGTAATTAAAATGGAAAAATGAAGCCTAAGTTATTTTCCTTAATATCAAAACTCTGTTCCTTGGAACCACATTATGATGATGGTTTTTGTGCTTTTGTACATTGGATGTCTTTAAGCTGAGACAGTTTAGAGGAACTTTTTCAGTTACAGCAATGTACCACTTTCCTCAATGCTGTGATCTGATCTGTGACAAATCTGTACTATACACTATTGTAAATGGCTCACAAGGCAACTGCAAACAAACTGAATGTACAAACCTTAGTGTCGGTGCTGAAATCTCTTCAGAATAGTCATCATGATTTTAAAAGTTTGTTTAAAAATTTGCCAGCATAAAGTGTCAATCAAAACTGAAGATGAAAAACTAATGAATGTTGAATTATCATGCTTTAGCTGTACTTCCTTTTTAGTTTTTTCCCAGTTCTTTGCTATTTTTACCGTACTGGTTCATTTAAATTTCCAACATGCTAACTTTGTTTCTGTGATTGAAATAAAATTGCAGTATATATATAAAAAATAATTCCTTGAAATAAATCCTCTCAATCTATGTCATAAATTCTATTTATCTGGTGGAGTCCTGACTGATTTTAGTACAACGCATGGAGTGCTGCTATAACAAATACTAAAATACATGGAGGTGACTTTGGAAATGGATGATGGGTAAAGACTGGAAGAATTTTGAGGCAGCTGATAAAAAGTCTAGATTTGCTCAGGCAGAATGTTGGTAGAAATATAGACATTGAAGCTGCTTCAGTTAGGGGCTAAGAAGGAAATGAGGAACTGTTACCTCACATGGGAAGGATGACAATCCTTGCATATAGAGGCAGAAACTTTGCTGAATTTTGTCCTTTAGTCACATGAAAACTAGAACTTGTAATCAATAAACTTTTAACCTTAGCTGAGGACATTTCCAAGAGAAGTGTTGAAGGCATGTTCAAGGTTTTTCTTGCTATGTATGTAAAATACAAGAGAAAAGGCAAATTTCAGAAAATCTGTCAGGAAAAAATACCTAGAAATAATGATTTGGCTAATTCTCCCCATGTTTAGATTTTAAAGGATGTTAAAAGTAAGATATTAACTGTAAAGAAAGAATGAAGTGGAGATAAGGTCAAGTGCCACTTGACATCTTCTTCAAGTGTAAAGGAGGAGATTAGGCATGTGCATCATGGATCACTTAAACCGAGAATCAGAAGCCAGAAGCAGAGATGAGAATATCCAGGAAAGATCGGTGGAGCACCCTTTTGTCTAATGATATGAAATCCCATGACATGCACAGAGGACCTGTAGGGTTTTTTCCCTAGATATCAGATATTTAATTGTTAATAACATTTCATTGATTTTTCTAACATCAAATAAAATCATGCATAATTCACTGTAGTTACATTGTTCAATCTGTCATACATATATCATGCATCATAAAAATGACTAGTGCTTAATGGACATGTTTTATTGACTTTAAAGAGGAATCTCTTTAGTACCCATGTGGATTTCAACCCAACTTTTATTCTTATTTTTTATTTTTATTTTTTTAAAAATACTTAGATTACATAAATGTTACATTTAAAATGTAGGGGATTCCTGTATGCCCCACTCCCTACCCCTCACACACTATCCCACATTAACAAACATCCTTCATTAGTGTGGTACATTTGTTACAATTGATGAACACATATTGGAACATTGCCAAGTGTGGATTGTAGTTTACATTATAGTTTATATTCCCTGCTGCACAATTTTGTAAGTTATGACAAGATATATTATGGCCTGTATCTGTCATAGCAACGTCATTCAGGACAATTCCAATGTCATGAAAATACCCCCACATTACAGCTATAAGGTGAATTTGGCTTAGAAAGAGGCCACATTTGAGCAACAAGGAGGCTATCAGAAGGTAACTTTTAGTCAAACTATAATATTAGGCTTTGTTTCAATTTCAAAAGAAATGGTTCGTAAGTACAGCCATTAATATCAAGGGTCTGTCAATGATACATCCTCTTTCATTACTCATTGCCCCTGTACTTGGGGGATTCTTGTTGTCCCATTAGAGAATGTGGCAGATCTCACCAGGATGGGAATTGGATATTCTTTAAGTTATTGTGTGGATCTCCACCCACCATGACAATGCTCCATGAACACTTGAACTCAATCATATGCCTTATAGGTATGCCCCAGGTGAACCTCCTCCCACGCATCCCAATCACTGATACCCTGCACCAATGATGCTCCCCTGACATAGTTGTAACCCTTCTTTGATCTAACATTTATTAAAAAATGTTGCCAACAAAATTACTAAATAAATTAAGAAAATAAAATAAAAATAATAGTTTTTAAAGTGACAAATAAAATACAAAAATTAAAAAGAATTTGAAATAATAAAATTTTTTTTAATTTAAAAATAAATTTTGGCATCTGTCTTTCATCACTGTAAGATGATCTTTTCTCTTGTATGTACAGTGACATTTTCTTCAATTTATCCCCCCAGTGTGTTACTTTTTTTTCATTTTATCTTCAAAGAAGCTTTAGGTTACAGAAAAGTCACGGACAGAATATAGGGGAGTCCCATATATCCAACATCCTCTTCCTTTTACCCTTTCCCCTATTAATAACATTTTACATGTGGGTAGCACATTTGTTACAATTGATAAACAATTATTGAAGCATTGCTACTAACCATGGTCAATGATTTATATTTTGGACAATAAACATTTATAAATTTTGATGAAAATTTAACATGACCTGTATCCATCATTGCAAGATCATGTAGAATAATTCCATTGGCCCCCAAAATGCTCCATGTTCCATCTAAACTATTCCTCCCTCCCTTTCCCCTCAGGACCCATGGCAACCACCAAGCTTCACTCCTTGTAAAACAAGATTCATAGTGACTTTCAACAATATTGAGGGCTTGACATACCGGGCTGTCCTACTCTATTAGGCACTGCTTATTCTCTTAAGAGACTCCTGCCCCTCTATTTGAGAACCTAGTAGAACTCCCCAGGATGGGAGTCCAACACCTTCCTGTTCATTGTGTGAGTCTCCAGACTGATACAATGCACTGTGACAGGATGAACTCTCAACATATTCCCTGGAAGCCTCCCCCAGGTGCACCCTGTCATTCATGCACCGCACCTCCAACACGCTAAGCCAGTAACCCTACCCTGCTGTATTTGCCAAAAAAAACCCTCCCAACATTGTGGTTTCAACCTCATACCCACAAATTCCAAGATTTCATCTGCTCCCTCTCCCTGTTCCATGGTCAGTCCAACCCCACCACCTTACAAAACTCCCATTCCAGTACCAGACAACCCTATAGCATTGATGTACCATTGTCATGCCCATCTACTGCACAACTACACCCTTCCACATTGTCATAGCATTTGCCCATATGGGCATTGGCTCACAACCCTCTACTCCCTTTCTGTCTCCTGTAAACCTATCTTCCGGACCCAAGATTGGTGTGTCTGCTCAATTTGCCTAATTCATATCAGCAAGATCATGTAATATGTATCTTTCAGTGCCTGGCTTGCTTCACTCAACAGAAGGGCTTCAAGGGTCATCCATGTTATCCCATGTGTTAATACTGCATTCTTCCTACAGCTGAGTAATATTCCATTGTATGTTTATACCAGAGTTTGCTTTACCATTCATCTATTGATGGACATTTTTGTTGTTTCCAATTATTGGCAATAGTGAATAATGCCATGATGAACATTGATGCAGATACATTTGCTCTTGTCCCTGCTTTCAATTCTTCTAGTTATACATCCAGTAGTGGGATTGCTGGATCATATGGCAATTCTATAGTTAGCTTTCTGAGGAATCAACAGACTGTCCTCCACAAGGGATGCCTCATTCTGCATTCCCACTAGCAGTCAATAAGACTTCCCATTCTTCCACATCCTCTCCAATAATTTTATCCTGTTTTTTTAATAGCCACCAATATAAGGGGTATAAGATGATATCTCATTGTAGATTTGATTTGCATTTCCCTAATACCTAGTGATATTGACCATCTTTTCATTTGCATTTTAGCAATTTGTATTTCATCTTTGGAGAAGTGGCTATTTAAATCACTTGCCCTTTTTGGATGGGTTGTTTGTCTTGTTATTTTCGAAGTGTAGGATTTTTTATATATGCAGGATATTAGGTCCCTATCAGACATATGTTTCCAAATATTTTCTCCCATTGAGTAGACTTCCTTTTCACTTTCTTGACAAGCTCCTTTGAGGTGCAAATTGTTTTATTTTTTTTATTTTGAGGAGGTCCCATTTATTTTTTCTTTGGCTGCTTGTGCTTTGGGTGTAAAGTTTATGAAACCATTTCCTAATCCAAGATGTTGTAGATGCTTCCTTATATTATCTTCCAAGATCTTTATGGTCTTGGCTCTAATATTTAAATCTTTGATCGATCTTGAGTTAATTTTTGTAGAAGGTGTGAGGTGTGGTTCTTCCCTTAATCTTTGGGATATGTATATCCAGTTCTCCAAGCACCATTTGTTGAAGAGGCCATTCTCCACCAGTTGAGTGGGTTTGGTGGCCTTGTTAAATGTCAGTTGACTGTATATGCAAGTATCTATATCAGAACTTTCAATTTGCTTCCATTGTTCAGGTCAGTATGTCTATCCTTGTGTTGGTACCATGCAGTTTTCACCACTGTAGATTTGTAGTATGTTTTAAAGTCAGGTAGTGTGATTCCTCTGATTTTGTTTTTCTTTTTTAATATGTCTTTGGCTATTCAGGGCCACTTGGTCTTACAAATAAATTTCATAGTTAGTTTTTCCAATTCAATAAATAATGCTATGGGAATTTTTATTGGGATTGTATTAAATCTGTAAAAAAAAAAAGATGTCTTTCCTACCCAATGATGTCTTCCTATCCATGAACATGGAATAATCTTCCATTTATTTATGTCTTCTTTGATTTCCTGTAACAGTATTGTATAGTTTTCTATATACAAGTTATTTACATCTGTAGTTAAGTTAATTATTAGGAGTGGGATTGCACTTTTGCAATTACCAAATTACTGGATGGCTTTATAAATGCGTAAGTGGTATTTTTGGAGAAGTTGTGAGCTATTTGATAGAAAAGGCCTACAGTGTTTTGAAGAGACTTTTTGTGATGTTTAAGAAGTAAATGATGAAAAGGGAGGAAAGGCTATCTGTGTTTTAAAGTTGCAGAGAACTTAGCAAGATTAACTCCTGATGTTTTATGGAAGGCAGATTTTGTAAATAGTGAACCTAGGCATTTAGATAAATAACTTCCCAAAGTAAAGAATGAAGCTTTCTTTCTCCTTACAGCTTATAGCAAATTGAAGAGAGATGACAGGTGAGATGAGAGAGATAAGCTGTGGACTGAACTGTTGGACACAAAGAAAAGAGAAATAGATTCTGGGAATTCCAAACCTCTGGAAATCAAGCCCCCAGAAAATAGTGTCCCATTTGAGGAATAAACTAAAAATGGAAATTCTAAATCAGGATCAAAAATGCAGTTGTCCATGAAAGACTTGTGGAAAGTCTTACTGTCCGACAGCTTGGACCTCTCCTTCCTGAATGTGACATAATTTTGTAGTTAGCATTGGTATGGAAATAAGATTTTTTAAAATATTGTAATGTCTTTTTGGAATTCATAATGTGGAGTGTAGCAGTTTGGCATTGATTATGAATTTCAAAAATAGATATTGGATTATGTTTGTAAACTGGTCTGTTCCTCTGGGTGTGCTTAAAATATGGTTAGGGCTTTGATTGGGTCACATAACTAGGATGTTGAATCCCTGACCCCTTGGTGGGGAGAGACAAACAAAGAAAAAGACATGGAAGAAGACAGAGTTTGGAGTTTTTTATATTGGAGCACTAAGAAGTAAATACACAGAGAAGCAGATATCAGAGGAAAGGGAAAAGGCTCCAGTACACATGGCAGAGGCCCTTGGAAGAGATAAAAACCATTCAAATGACAGTTTATAGCTGGCTTTGTGGAGAGAACATAGCAGCTGAGCCTGGAGAGAAATGAGCCATTGGAGAGAGATGAGACCTACCCCAGCCTACAGCTGATATTGAAAGAAGCTGGTACATGGAACCTTAAGAGGAAGAGGAAGCCTGAACCCTTGCAGATGTCGGCAGCCATCTTGCTCCAACACATGGCAACAGACATTGCTGAGGAAAGTAACTTATGCTTTATGGCCTGGGATCTTTAAACCTCTACCTTAAATAAATAAACCTTATAAAGGCTAACAGATTTCTTGTATTTTGCATCAGTACCCCTTTGAAATTTTTACTTCTTCCTTTTCAGTTTGGATGCATTTTATATCTTTTTCTTGCCTAAGTTTCAATCAATTATCTCTAACAAAATGTTA